>CABEEJ010001827.1:69677-134098 GCA_901482245.1 Timema douglasi
AGGAAGAAGTAACACCCCCCAGACTTTTTCTCTTACTGCTCTTAAGCACACAAAACAAATGTTAGTACACACCTCCCCACGAACTGTCCCTCTCACTCTCTCAACCCTTAACCCCTCTTTTCAGTTTCACTGTTACCGCTAGTGCATTCACTGTTTTCTATTATTCAATTACTACCAACCCTTTCACCCGCCTTGCCCCCTGGAGCTTAAAGAGGTGGGAGGTGTAAATGTTAACATTTATTACAGTAACATGGTGGTAAAGAGCTATAGCACCCATCTCCCCACCCTCCCCATTTACCCCTCATTACTACTGCCTCTACTATTTCTCTAACCTTTTCACAAGCCAAACCAAGATCTGTTCCACCGCAGTTAACACGTGTTTTCAAAAAAGGTCTGCAGTAACATTTTGATTACACTTTTTTTTATTGCAATTTAATTATTTAAACAAAATTAACTATTTGGTTTTATCCTTGTGTATGAGATCTTGTGTTGTGCCACTTTTAAGTTTCTCTTATTATTTATGATTAATTCTCAATACTGGCGTTCCACGAATACACTTTCTTTAATATGTAGTTGTATTTTGATTTATTTATGAAATTTATTTTAAATTTGTATGCTAAGATTTTAATTTACCTGATTATTAAGGTATTTAACGAGCACTCTCGGAACTGACTGATTATATCAGTACACGACTCATACATTAATTAAAATCTATAACAGGCACAATACCTAGCCCCACGGGCGTTAATTCATCACTGGGAGAATATATCACCAATGATACATTTTCCGACCATACCAGGAATCGAATCCGATACCCTTAACTCAGTAGACAGAAACTTTACCTATTTATCTTCGGTTTTGGATGTAAGTATAACAACATTGTTGATAATTTCTCAAACCAAGGAAAAGAGGTATGAATGTACATTATATAAATTGTACTCACATTAGCATGAAGGGAGGATGGGAAAACCATAGTTTTATCATCCACATGGGAAAACATTACTAATATACCTGGCTGGGATTCTAGCCCTCAACCCCTCTATTAAGGTAATTAAGGAGGCCGCTTCGGTAAACGTAAACTTACCGCACAGACGTTCAGCTATAATGCAATATTTAATTCTAAGATTAGTTATTTCAATTTAAACTATACTCTAAATAAATACGAAAGATTCCAAACGAGTCGTTTCTCTGACAGCCCCATAGCTTTAGTTCTACAAATATTTAAAAAAAATTGTTGAAAAATTGACTTTAGTTCATTTCAACGACTTGTTAAGCATATTTGCGAAGCTATGAGACTAGTTGATGAAAGGGGACTCTAAATTTACCCTTCCTCTAACAAATACATTCATATTTTGTATAGGCTCACAACAGGAAGTCTTAAGATTTTTGAGAACTAACAGCGAGGTTTATTCCCCTAAATCTTATTCACATGACAAAGGGTGGTTGTATGTGAAGAGTGAAAGGGACCTTGGACCAAATATAGATGTAGTTTCTGAAACGAGAGAGATAATCATATTTATGCATGTGTGTGACCTGACAGTGAATGCTACTTTATATCTGACCAAAGTCGAATGTGCTAGACCACGGGACAGCAGATTAGAGTAGTTTCTAATAGTTTATCTTCATTTTATATTGTGCAACATTTAATGTGATAATCTACTTTTTAGTGATATCCAAGCTGTATCCATACGCATACGCACACGCACTTCCATTGGTCGCAAGATTTTATTCTAAGCGAGGCACTAAAATTAACAAAGAATAGTATTTATTTGACTTACATATTTCAGAAATGATGAGAAAATATTGACTTGAAGGATACAATAATATAATAATATTGAGAATATTGGGACTTGTAGGTCATGTAATTACAGAAATGGTGAAGTAAAATATTTAGTGACCTAATAGCTAGATCTCCCCTAATTACCTCATTGTATAACTAGACCTATAAATTCCAGCTATTTTTCACATAAATGGCGGGAAATTTGGATCTTTAGGTCAAGCTACTACAGAAATTGAAGGAAAATAGGGACTTGAAACTTATGTTTCACATAACCACCACCAGGTTACAACGGTGTCAAGTGCACTCTCGTTGCCATAACAACATTTCCATAGCTTTTGTTTATGTTCCCTCATTCTTGTCTGTAACCTCTCACTAATTTAGTCTCTACATCTATGTCGTAACATTAACTTGTGTCCCGCACGACGACTTTGGTAAGTTTGTTTGTCTACCTTTATGTTTCCCCTTTTTCACGTCTGTTATCTAGTTTTCACTCATCAGTGTTTCTAATAGACTTTAATTAATTTAATTTCAATTTGCAGGGCCATGAATATGGTATTTTATACCGAAACATGTCGGCCAGAATCTAATCGGGTTTTTTAAATGCTGATTACCTAACCCAAGGAGTATGGGACTGAACAACATTAAGACTTGGATTCTCATTTATCATTGATTTTCGCTCTAAAACTTTTATCATAATATGTTTGCAACTTATAAATACACTAATCTCTCAAAGTTTGATTCCATTTAACAACAATCTCCATTATATGGATTGTAACTGTGTGTACTCGTATACATTTTCGATGCTGGTATTAATTATTTTAATATGTTGTGTATGTGTTTATTTTGACTGATGGTCACCAATTGACTTACTGTCTTTTGTTATATGAATTGAATTATTTTAATCTATCAATTTATTCATTTTTTATCTCACTTATCTCATGCGTGTTGTATCTTTTGCTAACGTGTTTTTCATCATTTAAATATAATCATTATTAACCTAAGATTAATTTTTATAATTTTTTCTAGTAATTCTTATTTTTATCCAGCCTTTCAACTTTTATCATAATCTTAATTGGGTTTCTAAGTCTTAACCATATAAATTGTGGTAAATTTAAATATTATAGGTCAAAAACAACACACTTGGCTGTAAAATAGTGATTTGTAGTTTATGATAATATTAAGTGGTGGAAAAATTGAGGCTTGTTAGTTATTATACTACATAAATTCCCGAAAGAAAGTGACTTTTATAAATTTTTATTTTATGAATGGCGTGAAAATGGAGAGTTTATAAGTCATATTATCTCATAGTGGCTGAAAAATTATGACTTATAGATTATTTTTCCATATAAATGATGGAAAAATAAAAATAGGGAGGAGGACCTAATCCTGCTATAAAAATTCAGATAGTAAGTGAATTGTAAGTTATTTAATTATACAAAAATAGCAGGAAATTATTAATTGGTGGGTTGAAGTATTACACAAATGTAAGTGTTTAGCTTGAGCTGACACAAATTTAGTAACTCGATGTAAGTAAACCTCGTATAGTAAATAGTTAGACTGAGGCTATACTCATTTATCTAGTTCATACGTTTTACAATAAAGGATTGTTATTGGCATAATAGGGTGGGCAGGAAGAAGATAGTTAAAGAAAACGTAACCC
Organism: Timema douglasi; assembly: GCA_901482245.1. NCBI lineage: Eukaryota > Metazoa > Arthropoda > Insecta > Phasmatodea > Timematidae > Timema > Timema douglasi. Next base: position 73,118 of record CABEEJ010001827.1, read on the forward strand.
TATTTACGTGAATAGGAGAGAAATATAACTGTAAATGAATTGTGTACCCCACAGTGCATCAGATTGAAATCCAAACCTCAAATCCCTGTCTCCAGCAATTCAATATGTTTCAATTCTGATGCCTTAGGTTTCATTGATTACTGTTGTGAGTACTATATATGTATATGCGTGAGACTGAAAATGCTATTTCATTTATGCATTTGAAGAAAACAATTTTTTATCTAAATTTATGGGACGTCACTATTTCCCGTTTGTACTGTGAGAACCTTACGTGATTGTTTTTGTATTGGCCGTCAGATTAAAATGATAACTCTCTTTTAGAGCTTCGTATCACTACGCCAGAGGTTCAGGATTAGATTATTGTTTTTAAATGGAATAATTTAGTTCGCTAATTTAATATTTTGGACTGTCAATAAAAATAAAAAAAAACATCAAATATAGTGTGATGATTTATTCATAGCCAACCACTGTGTTGTTTATTTGAACGTTATCTTATCTTACTACTTATCTGGGATATTTACGTTTTTGTACTAAAAATTTAGGAATGAGGGCAGAGAAAATTTACACACACTCTAGTGGTAGACGTGTGGGAAGATTTTTAGTAAAATATTTCATTCCATTTGACTGGGACTCAAACCTCTACTTCCCCATCTTCATCAAACGAAATCGAACAGACTAAACAACCTTTCCCACACATTCATCCTAAAACCATTCCTCTAAAACTTTTAAACCGACACACTTTTTAGTGAACATAATATTATTAGCCAACCATATTAAATGATGGTACTATATAAGATTATTACCCGCCTCGGTGGAGTAGTTGGCTAACGCGCTTGTCGTGTTGAGCTCAACTCTGAGGATGAGGAGATCGAGGTTCGAATATCGATCGGGTGAACTGGGGGTGGTTTTTTCCTAAATGGTTTTCCACTCTCCCTCCACGCAATTGCGGGCTCACTTCCTCTAATTCACCCTTCCCAATTCCTATTCCATTAGAGTAATTAGTACTTAAAGCGTATAACCCGAACGGGTAGTAAGACGCGGTGCTAAATATTATTATTATATAAGATTATTGAACAAACATATCCCTTTCTTACATGAAAAGATAAGAAATACTTCCCTTACCAGACACGTGATGACTAAGAGCGCTACTGGAGACTGTAGATCACAACAACAAAATAATAACGGCTGCGCAAGCGCCAAAGACACGCTCAACTTTTCCAATCTTGGAGGATTTAAGAGCTTCTTTCAAAACGAAGAAATAGAAATGGGTGAACTGTTGGAAAAAATAAAGAATTTATCCTCAAGTAGGTTGAGATTCAAGAGTAAAAGACGAAAACTTCGTGTGTGTAAGCATGTGTGTGTTGAGGGGTAGGGGGGGGAGTAAAACGCTACAAAAGGGGAGAGCGAAGTTGTTGTTTTATGTACTTTTGAAAAACAACGAAATAAATATGTCCTTTAGTCTCGTTGCATTTATTGTATCACACACATCATTTTTATCCATTCCTTTATATGGTTTAATATATGTCGCCCTCCACCACTCCCCATTATTTTTTTTAGAAAAAATAAGTATATAGTGTTTCGATAGTGTTTCCTAAGAGAGAAGGAAAATTACATTTTTTCTGGAACCTAAAATACATATAAGATCGTCTTCATGAACGAACATAAAAATGCGACATGTATAGTATGTGTTAAAACTTAAAATTATAATAAAGTGTGTTGTAATATATTTATTATATTAGGATTCTTTTAGGGAGTCTTACAGAAATTACAGAATTTTCGCTCTTAGTAATGATAACATTTAATATGTTATTATTTATTAGTATTTATATAAAGGTACTCTTACTTGTATTGAAAAATTCTATAAAGAGTGACTAGACCCTGGATTTTATAGGAAGCTCCCTTTCGAACACCAAAATTGATTAAAAGTCACTAAAATAAGACATTCTAGAACTGTCTTTGATTTATTAACTAAAAAGTTAATCTAGAAATGTATCAAAAAATTCAACTTTTCTTAATTTTAGGGTTAGACAGTCACACTTACAGATGGCATTGCAAAAACAACTTTTTATAGTTTGGGGTATTATGAATTGTCAACATCCTTCAAAATCTCAGTTAATATTTTTTGTTTTACGGTCGCAATACTTAACTTTTAGTTTTCGAAAATTTAAAATATATATATATATATATTTGAGTTTAGTTTGAAAAATATGTTTCAAATAAAATATTTGTTTAATAAATATACCTATATATTTGTAATTATAGATAATTTTTATATCTCAGTGTTTCGGAAATATGATATAAAATATGTGAATTTACGCATTTGACTGGAACACTTAGTCATTTTACGAAAAAATTAGAGTAACCAATTTGTTTCTAATAATATTGAATTAAATTTAATCAAAATCGCTACAGATGATTTTAAGAAAATCATTTTTTTCTCTTTCTGCCCTTCAGTAAACTACCCTTAGTTTTAGGGTTGGATATCCAATTCCAAAAGCCCTTCGGGTCAAACTTAGTAAAACCATATTTACCAAGTTTTAGCCTGATCAGTAAAATATTTTAGTCTCTACTCCGGGGCACAGATAGATGGAAATTCAAAAACCAATTTTTGGATTCGGGGGGTTATTAAACTTCAAAATTCATCAAAATCTCTATTTCGATTCTTTTTTTTTTTTGACGATTTCAATACATACTTTCTCTACCCGTAAGATATCGAGAAACTAAAAATTACCAAGTCACCATTGAAATGTTTCAAACCCTACAACACCAAATTTGTTGCTAACGGAAACCTCTTTGTTTCTCTTGATACACTATTAATATTAAATAAATTTTAAAATTCATTGGGCGTTTTTGACGAATAAATACGTTTTAAATGTGGTACTAAAACCTAAAAAGTTTGTTTTACGTTTAGTATTCACTTCAATGGCCACGTATGTAAGGCAAACTCTCTCAATATAGACGAGACTCGCAATAAACGAAGATCGGGACTAAAATCCTCATTGTATGTTAATTTATAAATAGTTTTCCATTCGCTCTTCACATTAATGTGTGAACATTTTTTCTATATTCTACCTTTATAATTACTAACACATAAACGTAATTGGTAAATAATATGCATAAACCCATAAAGGGCAGTAAAACGTGGTGCTGAAAAAAATAATTTAGTGGGTCCACTTCTACAGAGCTTAAACAGTTGTGCCAATTATATTCAAATTAATTATTTGATAATATATTGATATGTTAAATACTAGGTAAATATGATTAAATTAATATTGTTATTGATTGAAAATATGAGATTATGGACCAAATGTTATAATTACATAATAAATATAAGAGTGAAAATATGTATATTTATTGGAATATTTGCTATTATTAATGTGTAGGATATTTGGGAACACACCATGTAGAGAGGGAGAATAAAAAATTACAGCCGGTCTTGACCGAGGTCTACCCTACCACACCAGAGTCAAGTATACTCACCGTAGGACTTTTACCTCACCGGTGGCAGGACGATAATTGATTACGATATATTTCCAATCCCACCCAGCAGACCGTCCCCTACCTTCACCCTTCACCCTTCCCACTTCCCCTTCTTCCGGCAACCAGGGAATTGATCCGGGTTTCCCCGGAGCGCCCCGATCTGACAGCTGCGTCCCAGGTTGTGATCTCACTCGACTGAGCAGGCAATGTCGAGCTGTGATCTTGGCGAGCGCAGGCTCTCTAAAGTTTTAACTCTTGTAAGATTCTGGCAGGAGCGTTTATAAAAACAACATATTTTTGGGGGCCAACATTGATAAAAATTCACTATTCTATTAGTGTAGCTAAAAAAGTCATATCATAAGTTATATTTTAATACCAGTTTACTTGATGTATGGATGTATTTTATGTAGTTATAACTGTTAGATGTGGTCCTGCCTATTAAAATCCTACTATAGCTATGAGGATTTATAGTGTAATCACGTTAAGAATGGATATTTTAGAGTATATTATTATTATTAGCACCGCTTCTTACTACCCGTTCGGGCTGTACGCACTTACGCTAATGTGTAATGGTAGGGTGATAGTGAGATGAAATGGAGGACCTACAGCTTAACGTGGAATCCGAACCACGGTAGGAGGCCTGGCATTCCACACATTCACAAGTTGTGATTAAAACACGTCCGGTCAGAGGTGAAGGAAGGGTTTGGTAATCTTATAAACCTGTACCGGTACCGAGGATTGAACCCCGGACCCTCAGCACAGAAGTTCAACACCTTACCTCTAGACCACCAGGTCACACTTTAGAGTATATATAAATTAATATTATTCTTATTCCACGTCTCATTGCATAATGCATGTAAGATGTTACTATATTGTGTATGATATTATATTGGCATTGATATCATCTATTTATATTGACATGTAAATATAACTACCATTACTTCATTATAGACAAGGCGATTTATAAGAATATCCATGGTGTAAATCTTATATCAAGCCGTACTGACCAGGCAGCCATTGACTGTTGGCCAAGTTTGAACCAACTTCTGCTGATAGAGGGTACCATAAGGTCAGCGCAACGACCCCTCTGGTTGTTTCTCTCAGTTTTATAGACCGGAGTCGCTATAATTTAATTAAAATAGCTCCTCTGTAATCCTCATGAGATTGAGTTGAACCCGTTCTAGACGCAATGGTTCCCAAGAATTTGGAAGCATTGGGAATCAAAACCGGGACCTACGGATCTGTAGCCAGAAACTTAGAATGATAGATAAAAGAGGCGGTAAATTTAGGAAGTTAAAACTACATATATCTGGCTTTTAATTTGTTGTATATAGTTCTCTTTGAGAACCTAATTGTATCTAAACACGGTTTACAACTTAACTTTAGAAAAGAGACAACATCCAGTCATATATTCTCTGTGATAATACGAGTGTATCGCAATGTAAAGGGAAGGACCAATTCCACTATCTATTAATTCTGAGGCCATCCCCAGAATAATATCCACAAACCTTTAGGTTAAAATACATATTGCCAACTGAACTAAGGAGTCAGTACCCAACGTGATATTTGAAACTAATTTATAAAACAATAGTGATTTATTGATTCGTTAATTGGACCACTTTTTCTACCAACATTTCACCGGTGGTCACTGTGCAGAAATATAAAAGAGAACACGCTACCATGGTTTCGTAATTAAGACATTACGTATCATTTGCAGATACAGGATTGTGAACAAGAGACGTGGTTGTCTGCATCTTTTATTAGCTCAACTGATAAAATCCAGCTGCTCATGTATTATGAAACACATAAACTTCTATTTATTTTACTGGTTCACTTACAGGTGTTCATGTATTAGCAAACAAACTTCAAATTATATTACTTATACGATCACATGTGATCACGTATTATTAACACGCAAACATTTTTTCCCACTAGATCACTTTGGCCAATCATAAATACTCACCTAGACTAATCACAGGAGCATACATAAAATGGCCGTCTTATCCTGTTCTCTTTCTCTATAATTTAATATTTCCTGCCATTGATTATTTGATCCTTTTCAGCTAAAAAGCAGAGAAAAATTGGATTATAAAACAAACAAACCATTTAAATATAGGTTTCTTTCATTAAAAAAATTATTTGTTTCCTATGTTCACTGGTTAATATAATAGAAAAATCAAAACCATTCGTATTTGCACTGGAGTGTTGAAAAATAAAACTGTTTTGTGTATTATGCCGTCAATTTATTTCACCTACTATTGTTCGCCATCGTTATATTAAGCTGTTCATAACCTTTCAGTTGATTTTTATCAGAATAAATAACAAAGAACCATTCAAAAAACATATCTTTCTATGTGAAATTATGATTAATGTATCAATGGTGAGATGCCTTGTCAGTTAAGCGGTGGCATGTACAATGTCCATGTACCACCCGTTTCAATAAAATGTAGAGCATTTTCTTAATAAGAAAATGCTTTGTGATAATATAATTAAATTTGGGATACTCACAGAAATTATCAGTACAGGAAGAACCTATTATATAGTTTAGCTATCAAAATTTACCTCTTATAGCCTCATGCGTCGTATTGTCACCGAAGATACCGTGTTCGAATCCTCACCGACTCCGTATAAGGCAAAATCCTTCTAGAAACGCATGTGTTATTTATTAGTCAGCGCTAGATTAGTCATGTATCCAAGCAACATGCTATGATTATATCCAAAATAATTATGACATTGGTAATTGACTACATAATAGAAATAATTATTAACTGTATAACGACTAATAAAAACTGAATTGGAGTGATTATTTCCTCCCCATACCCTTTGATTACTTAAACGCTAGTTGTAGTAGTTATTTCCCCTTCATACCCTTTGAGCACTAAAACACGAGTTTTAGTGATTATTTCCCCTCCATACCCTTTGAGCACTAAAACACGAGTTTTAGTGATTATTTCCCCTTCATACCCTTTGAGCAGTAAAACACGAGTTTTAGTGATTATTTCCCCTCCATACCCTTTGAGCACTAAAACACGAGTTTTAGTGATTATTTCCCCCCCATACCCTTTGAGCACTAAAACACGAGTTTTAGTGATTATTTCCCCTCCATACCCTTCGCACTAAAACACGAGTTTTAGTGATTATTTCCCCTCCATACCCTTTGAGCACTAAAACACGAGTTTTAGGGATTATTTTACATGGGTTGTTCACTAATAAATTAAATTACGTTTCAAGCTTATATTTCAACGGTCAGCAACTAAAGGCACGCAGGCTGTATCTGACCCACAACATATTTAGCAAACAGACAACTGTGTTCATAAAAACAGATTACTAACTAAATACAATTTGATAAATATAAAGTTTATATTTTTTCTCAATATCTTTTTTCTAAGCTGACCTACCAATTTGTTTCTTAGCTTCATATGTCTAGCGATATCAAAAAGGTGGCGGACCCTATTTCTATCTGAAGCACTGCTTCATAGCTAAGTAATTGCGATAGGTATTCACGAAGTATCTAGTAGGATTTTAGAATGTAAATAGGTTTTCTCCTGCTATATTCCTACAATACAATAGTGTGCCATAGTATTATTATCATTATTATTATTATTATTATTATTATTATTAGCATCGCGTCTTACTACCCGTTCGGGTTATACGCACTTACGCTAATGTGTAATGGTAGGATGATTGTGAGATGAAATGGAGGAGCTACAGTTTAACGTGGAATCTGAACCACGGTGGAGGCCTGGCATTCCCCACATTCACAAGATGTCTTGTCAGAGGTGAAGGAAGGGTTTAGTAATCAGATAAATCTCTGTGCCATAGTAGCCATTTCAGACCAATGACTTAAATAACGTAAATTTTCTAGATAGTTATAAAAATAAAATACACCACTACCTGATAGTTTGTAAAGTATAAAATATATTTCCATTTTTTTAATATAAAGCCATAATAGAAGGAAGAAAGAGCTTGTAAAAGTTCATGGCATCACATCATAATATTCGTTGATATGTACAATACATCAAATTTATATCAAAATTTTATTATTTATAAATCAAATTTATTGATGCGTAACGTACCCTTGGAAGTCCACGCGCCATAAATCGGGAAACACTGTGCTAGATTATTATACAACAGAAGCTTCATGTTCACTTGCGCGTGACTAATGAATAATGTACCATCGGTGGGCACGTGGATTAAACGTCAAACTGGTCTAGTCTGGTTTACCGGTGATGAAGAGTTCAAGCTTTCATTCCCAGCCAGGATTTTATCATCCCAAATATTATCTCCCTCCCTATCCTTCTACGCAAAATCTGTGTACACTTCCTATGAACTCCACCTTCGTTATCCTTACCCCACGAGTGTAAGGGAGGATATGCTGGATGCGGGGTATGGACAGAGTACAGAGCCCAGGAAGAGGGTCTAATTCGAGTTAGAAACGAGTGTACGTTAGAAATGATCATTATTCAAGAAGTGTTTCTTTTATGGAGTGACACGCCAAGAAACTTTGAGAACACGAGACTGGGGAATTAGACTGGTTAATTGATGTAGGTCTGTGTTCATATTTGCTTGCATTTTTGACACCGAACTGAAGATAAACATAAACTAAAAAAAAAAAAAAAAGTTGTCGGATTTAAAAAAAAAGTTATATATATCTATATATTATATGTTTAGAATACAATGTCCCTTTCAGTGATTGTTGTATTGAAATAAATTCCTTAAAAATTATCCTGGCTGCTGCAATAACATTATTTAATCTTCTATGTCGTTTATTAATTCAAAAAAGTATAACAATTTTTTTTAACTATAGTCTTCCTTATAAATTGGTTTAACCTAATTAATAATACCAGTCACTTTAAACTAAGAAAAATTGTTGTTTTGGAGCTAATTAAAACATTTCCACCGTTTAATAAACTAAGACAGCCCTTTTATTTATAATATTGATATAATAGTCATACTCACCAGGTTTTACATTTAAATGTAATAAGCTGTAGTCAACGTTTGTAGTCTTGTTGTAAAGTGATCGCCTCAGGACCCGATGCTAGTAGTTTCAAACCTATCTGGGATCTATGGATTTTTCTTGAGCGTTAAAAATTCGTAGCACAACTTCCTTCGGAGCGGAAGTAAAGCCATCTGTCTCATGTCAATTGTGGAATGTAAAACCTGGTTCAGACAACATGGCAAATAATACGAACATTTCCACCAAAATTTTCGTTATTCTTTTCGCTTTAGCCAGAATGTTCAGACTTGAACAGAAAAACATGTCCCCATAGTTGGTAACTTCATAATTATTAATGTGCTCTGGTGCCATTTTTCAAAATACATAATTATTACTGTTATTTCGGCTCCGTATTGTTTGATGATCCAAATAGTTCTAGGTAGCATATACGTACATTATTTACCGGCAACCGACATGAGTAGTAATGAAATATTGACGACTTGGTTATAAATATACGATGCTGAGATCTTTACCATCCTTGTTAGACACATTCCTGAATGTAAATATTCCAACTAAACGAAAATTCAAGAATGTATTGAAAATCATAAACACGCATCACTAAAAATTATCGTGAGGACCCAAATGGAATCAATCCACTTCACTGGCTTTTTTTTTTTTGTAAAGTGTAATAATACGTAAGTATGTGTATATCAAAAGACATTTCTCTTGGTTCTATATATTCCGAAGGTATTACTCAAGAACATGAAATTGTTTGCTTATTTTCCAGTTGCTTCGGTCAATTAGTGTTTTCAATAGTTTAACTCGCTCTGGTGTATGTTTTATGTAAAGTCAATCATTACGGTCTTATTCTAGACATACATTATAAGTAATAATAGCAGGGATGATGATGATAATAATCTTAATAATAACAATAATAATCCTCTCTTTGAGGAAGTAGAAACTGTTGACTTAGGTTCTTTGTCATAATGTATTTCATTCTTGATGGCCTCGTGAATAATAAATGAGAACCGGGTCTAGCTAAGACTCAAAAGGATGGAAGTATTATGACAGCCCAGGGAAGTGTCATGTTTCCCTACAAACTTTTTTTTTCCCCCTTTCACTTATCTTTCCCAACTAAATATTTTTTTTCACACAAACACACACACACACATGTTGCGTATTGTACTGTGAGATATACCGCTGAATATCTGGGATAAATAAGTGACAAGAGAAGGAAAGCTGCGAACGATCACTGACAGAAAAAAGCTTGATGAATTGTGGAAAGATTGTCGGGAGTTTACTCCATATTGTGAAGTAAGGAGTGCCGTCGAGGTGATATGAGGACGAGTAAACTAAAATAACACTCCTCTTTGTTGAGACATAAGACAGCCTACATTTGTGTACGCACACTCAGAGATGATGCACTATTGTTGGCACAAGATGAGAATTTTAGTCGTGTTTTGTTTAGCGACATGCTTACTTAGTAAATTTGGAACTATTTCGCAACGCTGGCTGCATCTTAGCTTGACGCACCTAAGCACTCTAGCCACTATCATAACTAAACGCCAATGTAAGAAATAGAACGAGAGGGAAGAAAGTGGACAGTTTCATTATTGAAGCCATATTTTTTTCTGTTGATAACACCTATCTTCTTCTACTGATGAGTACACACAATCAACTATTATTACCTGGACAGCATTGCCTTGCATTTTAAAATTATATTATTATTGTTTCCTACACTAGATAGATATACGCAGTCATCCACGGAAATATTTAATCTATGTCCTGTGGATTTTCGAAGGAGATTCACACCATTGGTTCATTCATACTCTCTCGAAAGCCATCAAAGAACTATTATGTTATACGTTTGAATTAGTTGCTAGGGTTTTATATTAAAACATTTGCTGTCTCGTGTTAGCTTATTTTGTAAGTAGCTTTCTCCATTACCACTAACCTTATTTCCATTATATTTCTGCTCGTTCAAGTCGCTAATACGGTCTACACTGGCTATCAAGAGACTATGACTGACCCCCCCTTGAAAATAGAATTTTAGGCTAAGAAAGTCTCGAATAACCGCTTCTTTTGATAGCTCAGTTGCGTGAGGAGTGTGAAGTAATTGTGTTGTCTCTCGAGCCTTCTCGCATTTATTTTCTTACCACCACCACCCCTCCTGTTACAAATCTTCCTCTCCGCCCGTCCCAACTTATTTTTTGTTCTTACCAGCTTTGTTTTATTTGGTCGTGGCTGGTTGGAGGTAAAGGTTGAAGCTTTGATATGTCCTGATCTCCGTCGGGCTCTTCAACTCACGTAAAGCAATTCTCTGTGTTGATCCCCTCCCCAAATCATCCCCCTTCCAACCAAACTTCAACGTTTTGTTCATGGTAGAAGAAGAACAAGAAGAGCTGGGACGTCTCCAATCCCTCAGATGAAGACGTTTACTCGTTCCGTTTCGTGTTATGGTTTCTCCTCATTCTCCCTTTCCCTCACCTTCCACCCTTTCGTCTCCACTCAATTTTTTCAGCTGTCAGTCAATTGTAATAAGTTTATTTCGCACTTGAATAACCCACCGTTTGGAATAGTCAAAGCCAAATATTTAATATCCTTTAAATTATTTTTGTTGTCAACATCCCTTTTTCTCAAGTAATACAAAGCTTACGGCGATGAATAAGGTATCAGCGGATAGGATTTTTGTACCGGCTTCTGACATAACATACTCGGTCTACGTTAAAACACATTGTTTGTTTAAAATGTAAGTTAAAAGAAAAATCTAGCAATTTTTGTATCACTTACCGAAAATGACAAACAATAAAATTCAAGATGATTGAATTCTGACATCAAATATTGTATACAAAGAGGTATTATAAATTGTAAATACATTCAGATTAATAAACTCTCTTTGCTATCTTGTATATTATTCACTTCGCTGAGTATTTAATGTCAACGACCCAACAAAAGACTAAATCTTTTTTTTGGGCGGGGGGCAGGAGGGGGGGAGTTGAATGTGTGAAAGATTCGCAAGAGTTTACTGGTATTATATAAATCGTCGAAGTCTACAAATCGACCTGTGGGCACATGGCTTAATTTCCAGGTTCATTTAGTTTGCTTCACAGCTCGTGATGGGGAGGTTGGGGTTTGAATCCTGAACGGGTGCCCTAAAGAATTTCTCCCACGTCCTCCACGAAAATGAAGGAAAGTTTATTCTAAGCTCTACCTCTATAATCTTAGTGTAATTAAATTCGCATAGCCCAGACATAAAATAGACAGAGAACAAAAATATTAATCTAACATTAAACATTTTGTGAGCCTTTTCTATCAGTGAGAACGTTGAGATAATGTAATTTAAGTCTCTGTTTGTTTTATCTCTCCAATAAGGTTTACGGATGAGAAGGGTAGCTCAAAGGAATTATATCCGCATTAGCGTGGCGAGAGAATGTAATGGGAGGGCTGGGAGAAGGGAGAAACGGTGATAAATCACACTCTGGAAACAAATCCTCGTTGATCCATGTTGTGATAAAAAAAAACTAACCTGCCCATTAACAGTGACGAAGTGCAATGCGAGTTTAATTTCAAACGTTGGTCCCCTAACTCTGATAGGCTATGCCTCCACTCTCGTTTGGCTCGATTATTTATGTAATCATTTTATTGTAAGAGAGTGGCAGAGATTTTGAGCTCGCCACAGTGTACAAGCCTTTCTTTACACCCACCTTTTAGACGTTTACTGATGTACTCTTAGGGTTTGAATAGAAATTCTAAATATCTAGAGAAATAATAAAAAGATCAAGTTTGAATAATACAGGAAGTGTAATAAAATATTTTCTTAAAACACTACCCATAATCACCTATTTGTCCTACACCACGCTCCTCTTAATCACAGGCCGTGGTGTCAACTGTGGTTAAATGTACTTGATGTGACGTCAAGGGTCCTAGCAATCTGCTGTATTTTAAGGAGAGTAATTATATGTATATTTAATATTTTAGTTCATTTGAAAACTAATGGGTCACTATGAACGATTCTAAAAATTAATTTAAACATATTTCACGTGTATTATTAAAACAAAAATAACTTATAAGTAGAAAAAGGTGCAACAAATAAATATTAAAACCAAATTTTGAAATTAATATTTGCTAAGTAAGGATTATATATTGTCTATAGACATGATTTAAATGTTATGCTGAAAATTATGAAAATACATTGAATTGAATCTCGTAAGGAGCATTATTGTTCTATCCAAAGTCTCGGGCTCATTTCAGTGTTACACCCTTTGGCAAATTAGTGTTTGAAATAAGGGTTAATTCTTTGACTTCGCAATCCAATATAAATATGTGTATGATTAATATTTATATATATATTTTATATAACATTAATATATTAATGATAAAAAATATTCAAACACTGAACACAAATGAGAATTTATTTATTTGTTTTTAGCACTTACCAATCGCGCGAGCAAAATTTGAAACTTTATTTTTATATTGTGGCTAGTTTTCTCTTTTTTACTGAACAAGAATTTTCACTACAAATTTAATGTTCCTATACTTAGTGTATGTGTTAAAAAAAAAAGTATTTCTAAGCGTTCACAAACCCATACATAGAAATTCACTAAAGAAATTACCGAAGAAACAAATTTGTGTTAGTCAATTGTTGTTTACAAATATATTTAAGAGCCAAGGATATGCTTTTGATTTTTGTGCTAAATAAATTATTTTTTGAATATTTACTTTTTAAAAATTGTCATTATTAAACGTCCAATAATCCCAATTCTCAAAACTGATGTTTATGGAATGGTTATTTCTCTTGTAAGATAGTTGAAATAGCTATATTGTGTATTAGAAACATCTTAAACATAATTAAAAGAAATGAATTCCAAACTCATAGAAATTTTGTAGTAAGAATAGCTACTAATGTACTCATATTATTATATCATCTCAAATATTAATTTAATATCAGTTTATCACATAAAAAAGATTCATATATATTATGTTTTCCCCATACGACCAAAAAATTCATTATAATTAATTAAACTGTTGTCATTCAATGTGTCAAAATGACTAACAATATCAACATTTAATTTTAGTTTCCCGTACCTGGAAGAATGTAATTCTAGTACAATTTATACACGTAACTTCTTCTCTGATTCAAGAGGCTGTCCAACTGAAACATTGCGAACTACTTCCAACAGTTGAGGGAAGTTGCTAAATCGAGTATTTAGGTTATCATTTACCTGTCAAAACAAAATCCACACCCAAGTCATTAAGTGAATATTTGGTCAATACTATTAAAACTTTAGTACTATGATAAAGGGGATTACGTGTGTTGGTAATAATATATCCTACTTTTAAATTTAGTGATTTATATTTTCCTCACTAACTAAACATGTTATTTACAAATAAATCTAAACTCTCATATTCCAAACTCTTTAATTAATGACATTAGTCCTGTTTAAATAGAACCTTTGATTGAATTTTATCCAATATACAATACCAGTATTCCATCATTTGAAAAATTTAAACCATTCCAGTTCACGTATTTTGCTTTAATTTCACGGCAGACAAAGTTGTTTCTGTTAATATTTTTAATACAAACTTAATATTTTACCTTTCCAAATTGGAAAGGCACATTGTTTTGAAATGAATGGTAAGTGCTGTTTTTACTAGTCTTCAATTAGTATAACTCTATTGTATCTGAAAATTCAAGCCTACTATTTTTATAAATAATGCTTGGTTAGACATTATATTTGTTTCCACTTGAGGCAGAAAATATTTCTCTCGATTTATCAATTTCTTGGCACCCAATTTAATAAAGTGATTATTCTGAAAGCAATAACTTGCAAAAATCCTAATTTTGGATGATAATTATTGTAAATATATCGAGGGGGGGGGGTAGTACAAGAAAATGGGTCGAGCTTAAAAGGGAGTAGCAAGAATGAGTGTAATAGAAAATATTTGATGATCGTATTAACTGTGTAATTGTTTTTTGTGTTGTACTTAATTTTTTCCGTTAGAAAATCCAACTAAGTGAAAAGTTCGACACCATTCTTGTAGGTGTACTTACATTACACTTATGTTTTTCACGATGTTTTCAATAACAATTCCTAAGGAAGGTACAAAATATATTTTCAAAGTATTTGTTGAAAATACTTTGCCGTTGCGACCATTTTTCTAACTTTAACTTCGGTTGTACAGTCAGTCTAAGGTGACCGTCAATGGCATAAAAACCACGTATGTTAACGTTTAATGACAGCTATTTGTCAATTTTAACATTAGCAAGTACTTCTGTTTATTTTTTTCAGACCTAGAATTGAAAATATAGATAGCTTGGTTTACAATTTCATATTGGTACTGACTTTAATTAACTAGCTCTACCTTAAATTCAGTACATTATTGAGATAAATTTAAGTTAACGTCGATTTTAAAGTAATTCGCCATTACTTCCAGAATGTTCATTAAAACGCGTTCTAATTTCAGGATCACTTTCTTTGTCTGTTTGTGGTTTACTCAATTAAAAAGGTAAAAGACATATTTCATTTTTGGTTTCTATATTTAAATCCAAGCGATCTCTGGTGTATATTCGTACACATCCGGTTCTATCTTTATAAATTTCTGTCTTAGATATATCATGGTATCCTAAAAGTTTTATACACACTTCTGATTCCAATGACGTTGACCAACAATCCCTGGGATTCATTTTAATCCATGTTGGTCTAAGTTCTTCAACACGGAAGAAACGAACAACATTTACATAACTTAAAGCTTTATAAGAGCTTTAATTACGTTTAAAACCTGTTACACAACGTCTTATCATTTTGTTTAGCTTTTAAAAAATTTATAAAATAATGATGGTACAAAACTAATATTTTAATAATGCAATAGAAAAATTCAACGCACAAAATGATCAAAACACATAAATAGATTACACACGAAACAAAAGCTCAGAGTAGTAAAATAAACTGAACATATCAGCAATACTGCACGTGCCTGTGTAGTTGACCAAGACTCTGGCGCTATGTTGTTAACTTCAGTATTCCGGTCTGTTACTAAAAACGGCCATAACTATAGGCATTCTAACTACTCTAATGAGTTTATATAATTTACTATAGAAAAAATATATCCATATTTGCGTGAGAACCTCAACTACACCCAGCTGGGATTTAAACCCTATCCTCCCCATCACCAGCAAACCAGACTAATTAAGACATTAATTTAGTTCACGTGTCAACTTATAGTAGTAGCGGTAACTTTAAACAAAGGGGTTTTACTCGGAATTAATATGGTATGCTTATTCCAAGAAGAGTAGATGGTGTTAACGTTTATCCTACATGGGAACTATCAGGCAAACGTCTATACTTTTACTTGAATAACACTCTTAACTTTATAATGGCAAGAGTAATTCCACAAAACATGGCTAGAACAACACCATGTTTACGAGTTGCACGAAAGTTTCCACACTGAACATTTTATTAACTTACTTTTTATATGTAACGCCATAAAATCACGCTATTTGGCTTGGTAATGTTTTTCTTAATATATGCGCCTTGTAAACTAAGGGGTTTAACTTACGACTTGCCCCCTCGGATTGGATAAACATAATAAATCTTGTCTCCGGACACCGGGAGGACCATATGTTTGGATTAGAATTAGAACTATATTAGACGCCAGAGTGGCTGCAAGAATAGTGTGTCCGACTCTAAACCAGGAGGTCTAGATCATTTAAAACTTATCACATAAGAGGCTGTTTATCTTTCTAAAAGTAACTTGGTTATATATTTTAACCCTTTAAGAAAATTGGAGTAATGTTGTCATTTTTATTACAATACCTCTGAATTATACTCTTGGTAAAATAGCGTTAAAATGTATCTAGATAAAAATATATTATAGATTAATTATTATTACTTTACACAATGTAGAATTTTTAGAGAAGCAACTATACTGACTTATTTTCAATAAACATGCTTCAGGGTAGATACATTTATAATTAGGTAGGAATAAACACACACCAGGGCTCTTTTTCATATTTTATTTGCACTTTCTAGACCAAATGTTATAACCTAATAATAAATTATTTTTATAATATATGATGATTGACGCTTTCAATGAGTTAACTCAACAAACTCCACGAGCAACCCATTAGGTATGTTAAGTGTTTTTGTTGTGATTTGGCTATATTTTAGATATGGTAAACTGTTTGCTAATTATGCATGGCGGTAAGGAAATTTAAGTAAAGTGAATTCAAGAACTTAATGAGTATCAAAAATGTATTTTGTATTCTGAGACTATAAAATCAAGGTTTCATAAGTAGTTTCTAAATCAAACGTGACTAATTATGAGTTCTTTTTGAGTAGTGGAGCTTATATTTACAATTGTTACTCTTGTCTTAGGGGCGTAAAGTTCGTTTAGGGACTATATACAATCTTACACAATCCTCCTAAACGTATTCCTTAGGCCTGATTTGAAATAAAACATTATTCCTTAAGTTTTGATCGCCTACGAATAAATACTTTTATCTTAGCGCCACGTATTATTATACATTCGGGTTATAATCATATATACTAACTACACTAAAGTGTTATGTATGAGGAAGGTAAATTTAGAAGTGTACCAAAATTTTAAGGGTGATAAAGAGTGGAAAACCATTTAGAAAAAAACACCTTCAATACACCCGACCGTGATTCTCTTTCAGACCTCCCCGTCTTTGTTTGTCCAGAATATTGTGATGGTGATGCCTTAAACCATGCGTCAACCAAAGTGGTCTGATATGAACTACTTAATTTGCTTATTGAGAAGGTACTTATTCTTCAATCACTAAAATATCTGTTCATGAGGGTTTCTTATCTCTCAAAACATAGCTAGAAATTGTCGAATGATGATGCTGGCCCAAAGATCAAAATCTTGGAGCTTGTACCCAATAAGGCCCTTGCGTTGATGATTTTGGTGGTGATGCAAATCCCTATGGATTTCTTAAAAAATTGTTTATCTCGTCACCCTTTACTACCAAAAAATTACTGACAGAAAAGACAATAACATAGGAACAACCTTGCGAGTTCGCCCCTGCGAGAAACTGCAGGGTGGCCCACGGAAAAGTAGCACGCCCCCTATATCCAGCAGGTGCCTCACTCTGAATTGGAGGAGGTCATTCCGCTTCCATCCATATTGTGACATGAAGAATGAGCAAGTGAACTGCTTTTCTAAGGCGTTATTGACTCATTCTTCATGTCACACTATGGGTGAAAGGGGATTGGCCTCCTCCAATTCAGAGTGAGGCACCTGCTGGATATAGGGGGCGGGCTAATTTTCCGTGTGTCACCCTGTAGTTAGGCAACCTTCAATGAATAATTAGTGATTAATTCTTGTGTACCGGAATCCCGACCATCCTTGGAGGTCGGCTGGAGGCCTTGAGGCGATCTCAACAGTTATTTATGTTATTTATAACACCATGTCTTACTAACCATTCGGGTTATACGCTTAAGTACTAATTACAACAATGGATTATGAATAGGGAAGGTTGAATGTATAGGAAATGAACCCGCATTTGCGGGGAAGGAGATCGGAATGACCATTCAGAGAAAACATCCCCCAGTTCACCCAACCAAGATTCGAAACTCGATCTCGCCGTCCTCGGCAGATTAGCTTAACACAATACTAGCATGTGGACCAACTTTGCCACCAAGGCGGATATCTTGACAGTTGTCTAACACTTTAAGAAACTAAAAGAAAATTAAATTATTTCTACACCGTAAATCAACGCTGAGAGAACTGCAATGCAGAGCTTATGGAAAAAAACTTTATTTTCGCTCTCTTGCGGGTAGTTGTTGCCCAATCTCCTCGCTTTAATTTATGTCAGAAGCTGGGGTGTTGTTTTAATGAGATAGTTCTAACGTCAAATAATCATTGCAAATTTGGTCTTATATTTGAGGGAAGATTGACCACACGAAAACAAGAGAACGACAACACTGTTTCCCAATAGTAGAAATGCAATTACCTCAGAGATGATATCCAGTGTAAGTGATAATTAAATCTGAATCAACACATATATTATTGACCCTTAAACTTAATTTAAATTAATACAAGATTAAAAAGGCGAATTTAAGGAAATGCATCAAAATTAATCCATAGAGAAGGCTGGAAAGCCATATTTAAAATCTTAGAAGAATCTTTACATCTCAAGTGGTAGTTAAACGCACCAGTCGAGACCGTTGGCACAAAGCAATAACCATTTGGCTAACTGGGAAGATGGGGGATGTCATTTACAGTTGGGAGTGAAAAATGTTTAAAATTTCTAATTTTTGGTGATAAGAAGTTTGATATTATTTTATTATTTCCTTTATTTAATGATGTTTATTTTTACTTTCTCAATTTATTACAGATAGAGAAAGTATTTTGATCGTAAAAAAAGTCGAAATCGAGATTTTGATAAAGTTCGACGTTTTATGAACCCTCAAATAAAAAAAAGTTTTTGCATTCCCGTCTGTCTGCACCTTGAAGTAGAACCTAAACTATTTTATCAATTGGGCTAAAACTTGATATCTAGGAATTGTGTAGGATTTCCTCAAGGGGTTTTGGAATTTAAGGGTAGTTTACTAAAGGGCGAAAAGAGAAAAAATAGATTTTATCAAAATCAGATGAAACGATTGTGATTAAATTTAATTTCTAAGCATTAATAAATATTACAAACAAAATGGATACTCTTAATCTTTCGTCAAAATGACTTTAAGGATTCCGGTCTGATGCGTAAATTCTAAATTTTATCAAATTTCCGTCACTATTTGAGAGATGAAATTATATTTCATTGCAAATATGTAGGTATATTTATAATAAAAATCATTTATTTGGAATATATTTATATAAAACCAATAACTTTCAAGTTATACGCAAATCTGTGTGTATGTTTAACCCTAAAATTAGGATTAATTTAATAAAAGTTCAAAAGAAAAAAAATCGAATTTCTCAAAATCGGCTTTAATGATTTAGATTAAAAAACGGATCCATTCGTTGATTTAAAGTATAAATAAAATTGATATTTTAATTTTTCCATGAAAATTACTTATAGGGTACTTTATAGAAGTGAATCTCCTCAACTTTTTAGATACAAAATAACTTCTCATCGCAAAACTATAGTACTATGAAAAATAAAAAACTTTTATTTGAAATATATATTTACAAAACCAATAGTTTCTGAGATATTGGCAAATATAATAATACAATTTTGTGAGCTTTAGTAACTGTTTTAAAGAGATACTACTTAAGATTTACCGCAATAATTCTCTAATACCATTAAGGAAGTAAATAACTAAGTATCTCAAAAAATGTATGTTCTTTTTCTTTTAACTTCTTAGGGAATATATTTATACAGCAAAGATCTATCTTTATCATTTTATACTTAATAATCAATATTTAACTTTTTTTTTATTGTTCTTACTTAATAAATGAGGAAATAATAGCAATGCAATAATCATAAGATGTGCAACGTTTAATAAAATGTCTAAAAATCTGGCGTTTACTAATGTGTATTATTTCGTTTCACGTATAATAAGAGTTTTGAGTAAATATCTCCATTTTTTAACAGTGGAGTGAGAAAGTCTATGCGGAGTTTCGTACCATTTATTTATTTATTTTTCAATTTTATTTTATTTTATCTTGTCACAGACTCAATCCCCATGTCATTTTTTTTTTATCATCGTCTCCATTATTTTCAAGTTTCAGACGAAGCAATAAGAATACGAGCCGATATATTTCCTTCCAAAGTCTTTCCTTCAACCCGACCCCCCTTAACAGCCACCACACCTCCACAACTTTCTTGGACAATCTTCACTCTCTTCTGCTTCCCTCCCTACGTCTGTCAACTGCCTCTTCATGAGGGTTTGAGGAAATATTCCTGGTATGAAGCCAAGTTATTTCTCTCATCTGGTAACCGTACGAAAATAAAAATGTGAAAGGACGAAGAAAATATTTAAATTATAAACTTACCTTTCTCATGTTCTCCATATTCCATTGAGAATGGAGCTTAAAAAATAGTTTCAAATTTTGTTACATAAAATTATTTATATTTCCCACAACCATATCCGTAACTTCATTTAAGTCCGATATCATTTTCAGGTATGTTATATTGTTTCGTCTAGATATAAATGTTTGTTGTGTGAACATTTGAGGAATGTCTAGATTAATCTGGTAACGACTAACCGTTTTGTGGAATAGCCGTGGGTAAATTTATCCCTTTTATTTTTTACATAAATTTATTATCACAACCATTATGTAGATCTCTTTCGTGCGCTATCATTTCCGTACGACCATTGCGCACTAACAAACTGAAGGCTGTGGAATGTGTGCAGCAAGATGACTGTCGGTATCAAATATAATTGTGTTACAGCAAATTGTATTCATACCTAATAGTATGTTAAATATAATATATAAAACAGAAAAGGATTTACTTATTTCAGTTAACCAATTTCTTACTAAGTGAAAAATTTATTTTTATTTTCCGTGATTTAGAATCGTTCGTGGTTATTTTGTCCTTAATTTCCCGGGAAATTGAGAATTCAGAATAAACACATTTATAAAATGATAATACTCATTTTAAATACGAATCTCTTTTCCTTCTTATTAGTTTTTAATAAAGGTACAATATGTTTTATACTTATATGCTTATGCCCAATAAAAGGCTAAGTTCATTGCTCTTTCTTAAGTTTGAAACTTAAACTTGCTTCTATGAAATAGTAATAGTTAGTTAACATCCCATTGTTTTGTGTTACTTTGCTCCTTATCGCCCAAATAACACTATATTTTACCTAATTTTTTATTTAGATTTTAAAAACTCAGAACTCAAAAATTTAATAACATAAGAGACCAAAATGTTTATAAAATTATTTGTTTAATCTCTTCTTTAAGTTGAAATATATTTGTCTTTTCACTTATGTTCAAGATAGTTGTAATTTTTTACCCAACATTTTAATAGCATTTAAAAATCTATACGGTTTTTTCTATTTCACATAATTATACTTTTTTTTACCACTTATACATTTAAACATCTGAACGTTATAATTGTATTTTACCTGCATCGGTGAGCACACGGACTAAATGTCAGGGTCTTCTTGCAAGTGTTGCAAACGATGAATAGGTTGGGACTGGAATCCCAGCTGGGTTTACAGAGTTTGTTTCTAACTAAATCATTTCTCTCATTGTCCATGCAGACCTGGATACATTTATTCTAAACACCTACCTTACTCAGTCCTACTCCATAATCATATTTGAAATTTGTGCATTCCAGACGGGTAGAATAAAACCCATCATTCACCAATATTGGAGTGACTTAAACCTTATTAAAAATTTATATCAAAGTTAAATGTAATATTAATTTAGGTTTGAAACCTTAGCTCAATTCAGTTGGTAGCCCATCTCATTACTGGATTAATGGTCCTGCGTTTGAATTCCGATATTCCTAGAAGCAGATATATTTGGGGTTAAATTAGGACTAGACAGTGATTAAAATTAAATCCCGGAAGACTGAGTGTTGTACCTGTACCCAAAAATTTACTTTTTTTTTTTTTAAATTGTGCTTGATATAATCAGTCGTGTCCTAAGTTTCAGATTAGATTTTAAATATATAGATTTATTAAAAATTCTAATTGAAGATGAGGACCGTGAAAGGACAAGTATTTAGGTTTTGAATTGACACGTCAAAGAAATGGGATCATCCTCTAACATTAAAAGAGGAAAGAATGCTTTGCATATTGACTGGATGTCTGTCCGCACGTCATACCATATTGTTAGATCCTTCAAAGTGAGCTTTGTCCGCCGGACATTGTCTGATATCCTTCAACCCGTTTTCCGCTATCGTGTTTGCTCCTTACAAAGAACCAACCTTCAAATATTCATTAATCTCTCGTCGTGGAAATATTGACCGGAAGTGACGTCGTTTTTACACTATAATTTGATTCTATTTTAACTGTTTATTTTTGTATAATTAATCACATCTTATAAAGCTAGATTAAAAGACATTTGTTTTACAAATATACACTACATTTTCACTGAAAGTTTGTAGTCTTACATTGACCGATTACACTATGAACCTATCCTATAAACTATACCATAGTGGAATAAAACAATGTCAACTCTTTTCATTCCCTGGTTAAATTAATAGTACAGTCTTATTTAGATAGTAAAGAACCTTTTGACATTTGTAAAGGTTACTAAAACTTTTAGTATATTTATAATTACATATATATATATATATATATATATATATATTTATATATATATATATATATTTATGTGATTTTAAAATCCCACCTTCCATAGATAAACTAATGCCCTAGTTGATTTTGATAGCATACTAAGTGTTTCTAATTTCTAAATGTTTCTCCCTAAAATGGTTTTAATATTTATCTTGTGTTTGGCTCAGTAAATAGCTTAGTCTTTGAAGTTATGAAATTTTTAAAAGTCCTGGTTTGTATTATTGTTTCAGGTAAGCTGATGCATAAAGGAAAATAAAGAAAACTTCAACGGATGTAAGTATTACTCATTCGAATTATAAAAAATCTAGAATCACATATGAGTATTTGCATTTATAATAGTGTAGTTCAACCAGCTATCGATTAAGATGTCTCATTCCATTTGTTCAAGAGGGGGCAATCTTAATTTTCTACAAAACCCGAAGTATATCGAAAATGGAGGGAATGGTGAGTGGGCCCAGGCCTCCCGTAAGAATAGAGAGGTCCCTTCAGCTACCTTAGTTGCTGAAGTGAAATTTCATTTAGAGCGTAAAAGTACACACATTTAGACTGTAGGAACGAAATATAAATAAAAATTTCAAAATAAAATTATTGTTGTTTTTAAATCCATATAATCGAATACAGATACTTTTGTGTACAAAATATTGCTAAGTTTAATTTGAACTTGAGCTATGAACCATTTTTATGTATATATATTCAATATACAAGTTTTATTATTTATTAAAAGGTGTCCAATATTATAGCTTGCCTACATAAACGAAATATCTGCGAACTCCTATCTTACTAAGTGTGTAAAATAAGTTAAATAAAACAAAAAAAAGTTTTTAGGATCTTTTAATAACTAAAGTTATTAATTTGGCTAGTATTATTTTAATATTAAAAATATGTATGACTGGATGAGGTAGATTTTAATAAGTACACCCAAATTAGTTTCTAAATTATTTAGGAAACTACCTTAAAGTATTCCAGCTGATATTTCGAACTTGATCTCCCCGTCAGACACAACTCAGTATCTTTGCGATACTGACCTTGAACTAATGTGACTCATGATTTTTCTAGAAATTTAAAGAATCAATTTTGGACCAATAGTACTTTATGTTTAGCCAGTTATTGTTCAAACCCTGATTGTGTGTTTAACTTTAGAGGCTGCATCTAGTCAAATAGGTAAGACGTGTTCTGTTACAAACCATGTTTGCCTAGAAAATACCTATCTTGCGGTTTGATTTATGGGATGTTTATAACTTACATCCATTTTAATCACGTACATTCTAATTTCCCTAATACGGATATCTTTAATTATAGGAATTACTAACTTAAAATAAGGTTGTAAGCTAAATAAACCAAAAACTTACATTTCACGCTAGAAATTTTAAAATTTTAAAATAAAATGTACTATTAGCTGAAAGGACCATAAAAACGAATTTTAAGGAAATTCACCAGACCTGTACCATCGTCCCTATACCTTCAGTAATCCTCTTTATATATTAGGCCAACCACCCTAACCACTCGGGCATTTTGTGTACTTCTGGAAGCTATAAATCTCAGATATGTCCTTCATTTCTCGTACCCAGTCATTCCAACCAAAAGAAATATATAATCTACGACTCCAGGATAATTCTGGTTTCCCCTCCAGGAATACTTCCAGGTGAATCGGTCGTAATGTTTCTGAGTGAGCTGAACCGCCCTAGCTCACAGTCTAGAGAAGCTATGCTGCAACCCGTATCATGACGCATGCGTAGTAGATGTGTGTGTATCTGACGCACTCAAGCTGGGGTTGGCCAATCCGATCTAAATTGAACCATCTGTAAAACTATCCCAATCATTAAACTATCAGGTTTCTTTTGGATTAAGGAAATTGGTCAGGGGTAGAAAGTTTTAAACAAAACTTATCATAAGTTCTCAAGTTTTGAAATTGGTTATCCTTGTTTTAAAAAAAGTAATGTAAAATAAAACTTTCCTACTTAAAAAAAACGTGATTTGAAAGGTTAATAAAATGCCTCAAAAGAAAAAATAGTACTATTTGAGGGTGTAGTTATTTTAAATCATGAAACATTAATTCTAGATATAGCTCTTTAAATTCCAGAAAAATGTTTTGGTTCGTGGAAAATACACTTATTTTTTCGAGAACACTAATGATAATTTCGACATAGATCTGATCAGTTTACTAGATAAAACAAATTAGATACTCATATAACTTTTGTCATACTTACTTTATAGATTTAGTTATTTCACCTAAAAAAAAGATTTAAGATTTTTTTTCAATAAGCTTAGTTTTGTTTTTGGTAACCAAGTATTTTAAAACTTTTTATCGTTAAATGTAATTTTAATTAATATGTTCAGGGTGATGGCTGGCAAAACCAATGAGAAGCGACCGTAGGGAAGATCAGACGCAGATGAGAAAATGTTATTAGTATAGACCTGAAATAAATAAGGTGTAGTGAGTTATTGAGTGTGATGGAAATAAAACTTACTTTTTTACTAAAATAAATATTAATAATTTAAACTCGAAGATACTAATTAATCTTGTTACTTTTTTTAACATTCAAAATTAACTCGTAAGTATAATTAATTTAAAAATGGTTTATTAAATTTAGAAGTACTATCTAACGGGTACATTTAAAGGTTATATAATAATTAAATAATATGTTAATATTAATAAATCATATCCTTATTGATATCTAACTCTAATAATCTAATGAATTAATGAGTGAGAAGTTGATAGAACTATCTCAAGATAGAGAAAGCTGGCATACTTCTGTAATTGCTACAATGAAATTTCAACCTCCTAATGCCATAGTGCTAGTTACATTGTCTCGACTTAGTACGTCTCAAGTGTGGTGCTACAATAAATACAAGACGTCACCTAACTATACAAGAATGATGTGGCTTGGATTCATATGTGAAACTGGCCCATACATTTAGGTCTAGGCAGGTGTTGTTTTGCATTTAATTTAGTACCACACTTAAGGTGTAATAATTCTTGACTATTAAACTGGCCCATGGAGTTATTAAGTATGAACACCCTTAAGTATGTTCACGTAATAAAGTGCTTCTTGAAACAGATTGTAATTGTGATAATAGGGTGGTTGAAATTCTAATTTCATAAAGGTTCAATAATGGTGGTTGCATACCTCGGTGGCGTATTTAGTTAACGTGCAAGCTTCGTGTTGAGCTAGATTGCCGAGGACGGGGATATCGAGGTTCGAATCTCTCTCGGGTGAATTAGGGGTGGCTTTTCCTAAATGGTTTTATACTCTCCCTCCACTCAAATGTGGGTTCACTTCCTCTAAATTCAACTTTCCCAATTCTTAGTTCATTAGAATAATTAGAACGTAAACGTATAGCCTGAACGGGTAGTAAGACGCGGTGCTAAGTATTATATTATTATTAATAATAATGGTGATAGCTTTTGACTAATGACTTTTCACTAAGGTTTCCTCATTTCCTCTCAAAACTAACGTGGGTGCAATTCCATTAAATTAACTTACTTATTCAACTTTCTTAATTAACCAGTTAATAATAAACATTAATGTGTTGAAATTATTAAATACAGATATTTTACCAAATATAACTGTATGACCAATGAAACCATTTTTGTGCTAAGCAATAAAAATTTCATTATTTAAATATACGATAGAAATTTCCTTTCTAAAATGTTAATATACTTATATAATTTGATCTTTTTTCAAACAATATGAACATTATTATTTATTTCAGGAAATTGTCCCTTATATTTTAGTTTAGGTATTATTGTCAGACAAATTTAAAAATAGTTATTTTAAATAGTGTATTTATGAATAATGTTTTTTTAAGCTAATATAAAATTAGCTGTTATAGTTTTCAATTATTATAAAATATTTAGATGGAACTTTGTGAACATACATTCATGTAGTTAAATTTATAGCACTCTAACACACTGAAATTAAATCTAATTATAAAACAAACGAAAACATCTAGAATTTAATTTTTAATATTTAGGAAAATTAATTAATTAAATTTAAACTATTTTTGGAACTCATGGACCATAGCTAGCCCAATTTAGTGTTGCCATGATAAAATAACACTTTTAGATGGTTAGATTATTTGAGTTAGTAGTATGCAAGGGTATTAAAATTTAACATAGGCCTATGTACACCCTTATTTACCGTGAACGACAGCATAAATGCGTTGACTAGCTACACCTAGCTCTACCCTAAAACCTATAAGCAGTTCCCAGATTTTGATAACATTTCATCTCTATTTTATCCCATCACAAACACTGCTCTTAAGCACATAAACTCTGTTCATGATCCCCTGGTTGTAGAAATAGTTAAATTATATGTGATTTTTGATCATTTTTTTTGTCATTTATGAGTTTAAGATCAAATTTTCGTGCTTTACATAAATTTTGAGTAATGTTTAGGGACGTACAGGCAATTTTGAGTCATTTATTGTGATCGTGAAAAAAAAAATCGTTCAATAGATTATGAAGAGTTTTTATGTTTTGTATAAACACGAACCCAAGATGTTAATTTCACAATTCTGTCAGTCTGTCCATCCCCATATCTGTCTGTCTGTCCCTGTCCATATATCAAAAACTGATTTTTGTTTGTTCTTTCAAACTTGATATTTAGATGTTATAAGTCTATCCAACAAGACTTTTTTTTACCTTAGCCCTTTAATTTAGGGTAGTTAAATGATGTTTAATTTTTATAAATTCCTTGTTTTGGGGGGAGGGGGTGAATAGAATATCTTGGATTTGTTTGACATGACAAATAACACTATATAAGTTGTTTGTGGGCAAAAATTCATGAGGGGTAGTTAACTGATGACTGATTTTTAAAAAAATTGAATTATTTTACAGATAACTAAAACAATTTGATTCTAAATGAGTATATTGTGAGAGTTTTACATGAATATTAACAATGTATTCTTGTTTTCTGGGTAGAAACTCATTTATGGTTAGTTCATTGAAGATTTATTTTTCAAAAACTTGAAATATTTTACAAATGGTTCTAACGATTTGGTTCCAAATAAGTCATTTGATAGTGATTGACATTAAAAATAACAATATTTATTTTTGGGATAAAAATTCATTTATTGGTAGTTTACTGATGACTGATTGTTTCCAAAACAGAAAATATTTTAAAAATATTAATATAGTGATATTGTTCCATATGGGTATATGGGGAGTGCTTGACATGAACATGACCAATAAAGCTTTATACTAATTTTTTTCGGGGGATATTGGGAGGTATTTGGTTATGTATGATTTACTGAAGCCTTTTTTTAAATTTGAATATTTTAAAATATGGATTAAATTATTTGTTTTAAAATTGATATCGGGTAGACTATTTTACAAATAAATACTAATATATCCTTATTTATCTATTGTAAATTTATTTAGGGTAGTTTACTTATAAGTAATTATAGAAAATTGAAATATTTTTATATTGATCTTGAAAATTAAATTTAATCTGGGAGTCTGGGAATAGTTTTTCATGATAATAAAGAATATGTTTTTACTTTAACATCAACAATTAATTTTGGGTTAGTTAACAATTATTATTTTAGTTTTAAAAATTTAAATTTTGATAAATATCTTTGAACAATTTGGTTAAAGTTTATATATAAAAAGTTATTTTTATTCTTAGCAAGATCATGAGTTTGTTTTATGAGTAAGAATTATTAAAGGCTATTTTACTAAAATAAGCCTTACTATTTTTGAAAATTTTCTTTGAACTTTATCACACAAATATTTTCATATTGTGTATTAATTGTCGTACCATTTATTTTGATATTATCACTAATTTATTAATTCTCAAATACTTCATAAAATTTTCAACAAACAGTTGTTAGAATCATATAAATAATTTGATGGTTCCGTTTCTGGTAGTATAAATTACGAGCAAATGACTGAACAGATTTTGATAAACGACCACGCATTTTAATGGTTAGGAGTACAGCATTTCGGGAAACATAGTAGTTTTCCACGAAAAACCAATTTTCGCAGTGAATTTTCAGTTTTCATTCTTTGTTTAACCTCCATGAAAACTGTTATTTGTTGCATGGATGAATTATTATTATTAACACCGCGTCTTACTACCCTTTCAGGTTATATGCACTTACGCTAATATGTAATGGAAGGGTGATTGTGAGATTAAATGGATGACCTAACATTTCCAATGGGGCGACTTTTGCTGAAAACTGGGTGGCTCCCACTTGTGATGTCGCAGTGAGTCTATCTATATCTGCCACACATTATTAGAACTTTTTTTAGAGCTCGTAACTACAGTATTAACCTTTTGTAGGACTTCGTTGCATTAATGTGTTACCAGTTATTTAACACGTTATAGATAAATAGTTTAACGTGGAATCCGAACCACGGTAGAGACCTGGCGTTCCACAAATTCACAAGTTTTGATTAATACACGTCTTGTCAGAGGTGAAGGAAAGGTTTGGCAATCAGATAAATCTGTGACGGGACCAAGGATTGAACCCCGGACCTCCCGCTCTTAAGTCTGGCACCTTACTCTTAGACCACCAGATCACCTTGCATGGCTGTAGATTTATAAATAAAATATCTCTTTAACGAAAAAATAATAACTCAATCTTTATCTGTTGGTCTGAACACATCACCATTTTTTCTTTGGATGAATATTTCTCTTTGAATGGTGGTCATAACAGAGCTAAATTGAGATGCCTAAACTGATGAAGCATTTTTTAATGAAACGTTTTTATTGATTTACATTTGAATCAACAATATTGAGCTTAGTTCGAAATTTAAAAGGTTAAGTTAAATTCGTAAAAATATTGTTTAAGTTTTATTTCGTGCATGATAAAATGATGTTTAAATATATTTTTGTATTTTTTATAAGCTCAAAACTATAAAATGATCTTGTATTTTTTTAAATAGCCCATTTAACTATTTAATATGAGTTTTTTTTTTTTAATAATGGGCTTTGATGTTTGTTTTATTCAAATAAATGGGTTTTGGTGTTTATTTTAGTGAATAGTAAGACAATACAAATTCATAAGTTAAGCTATGTTTTCATTTTAACGCTTAATTTTTAGGATATGATATTTAAAAGTATAGCTTTGTGTACCCTATCTATTTTCTCACATTCTTACAAATACAGTAAGATCAATTATGTTTCATGTAGATACTTAATTTTGAGAAAATTATATTTCAAAGTACCTTAATGTTTTGTGTACCACATCTATAATTTCACATTCTCTATCTCCATCTGAAACTCTCTCTCACGCTCTCACATGCTCTCACTCACACCCTCTACCCTCACACACACACATACACTTACACAATATATAAAACTCTCTCATATGATCCTCTCTAATTCTCTCTCTCACACACTCTCTACCCTCACATACACACTCTATAACACAATTTCTTTCACGTTATCTTTATTTAACTCTCTCTTAAATGCACTCTTACTCAGATGCTCTCTCTTTCTCGAACGATCTCTATCTCTCAAATGCTTGCACTCTATCACTCAAAAGCTCTCTCGCAAGCTCCCTCTCTCTCAAAATCTCTCTAAATCACTCTCGCTTTCTCTATATATTAATATCGCTCTCTCAGTGTAAAACTAACTTTCACTCTCTCTCTCTCTCTCTCAAAATCACTCTCTTTCTCTCTTTCAAACTATCTTTATCTCAAACTCAAAACTCTCAATTTCTCTCTTTGACTTTCTCTCCAACATTCTCTTTTAAACTCTGTCTATAGCTCTCTCTCACTCCAGTTTTATCTCTCTAAACTAATATCTCCCTCTCAAACGCCCCCATATTTCTCTCTCTTTCACAAAATATCACTCCCAAAGTATTACGCTATCTTATTTCATACCCACATACACTCTAACACATTTTATCACGAATTCTCCCTCACGAATTCTCTTTCTATATCTCACACCCTCTCCCCTCACACACACATTTTTATATATAATTCAATAAGCCCATTATTGATAGTTGAAATTAAGAGTAGGGCCTAGACGGTTTTACCAATGAAGTCATTTTAAAGTTTAGGGGTCCAGGCTACCGGCAAATATATTAGCCTAAAACTAAAACTAGATTTTCCTTGCGAATTTTCTATATTTTCATTCTGTGTGGGCAGCGACTAAACTGTACAATCATTCTATGCTTGCATCACCACGGAAACCATCATTTGCTTATTTTGTATATCGGTAAATAAAATATTTCTCTTTGGTTATAAATAATAACAGCTTAATAATTCCTAATTGTGTGGTTCAAGTCAATTGAGTTCTTATTATATATTTTTTTTCCCAGTTAAAAATCTAGAATACTTTTTAGTGCTATAATACGCATGCATTGCTTTAAAGATCCACTAGTAATAATAATTATTATGTAGGCAATTAACTTTGTATCCTCTTTGCTTGTATGGTTGTAAAATATACATTTATGGTAAGACACTTCAACAAATCTGAAGATGGTTGCGTTGAGAGGGTAGTTATTAATTATGAAGTAGTTATTTGTCAATCAATTTTATGTTCAGCAAGGTTCAATGGTTTAGTTGTTTTGAGTTTTCATTGAGTTTTGTATGTGTAAAATGCGGTTTTAATTTTTCGTGTACTTTTATTTCAATTTTTTTTTCAATTTTCTTTTCGTTTTTTCAAAATTTTAGATCATTATGTAGGTAATATATGATATTTTATAGGTTATCTAAATCCAGACCTTGCTTTTATTATTATTATTATTATTATTATTATTATTATTATTAGCACCACGTATTACTACCCGTCCGGGCTGTGCGCACTTACGCTAATGTGTAATGGCAGGGTGATTGTGAGATTAAATGGAAAACCTACAGTTTAACATGGAATCCGAACCACGGTGGAAGCCTGGCATTCCACACATTCACAAATTGTGATCAATACACGTCTTGTCAGATGAAGGAAGTGTTTGGCAATCAGATAGGTCTGTGCTGGGACCGAGGATTGAACACCGGAGCCCCAGCACAAAAGTCCGACACCTTACCCCTAGACCGCCAGGTCACCCCCTGCTTATAAGCATCACCATAGTGGAATCAATTAAGGTATCTTGAGTAAACGGGGTGCACTGTATACTACATGATCACCACTGTTATTTTAATCGTTGGTCACCTGGACTAAATATTAGTCTCATCTAGTCTGGTTTGTCGGGGGTGGAGAGGTTAGGTTTAAAATCACTGCTAGTTAGGTTTGCAGCATTTTCCCCTTAATGGTTTCCTCAATCCCTTTCAAAAAATTCGGCTACATTTTTATAAATATTATTTTTACTACCCCAAAATCAAAAGAATGACTAAAGTGCGAGAAAAGGGGAAAAAAGTACCCTTATTTTATCTTTTCTTTTTATTGAACTTTCTGAGGGGTTGTTGGTCACAAATCAATAAAGGCTTTATTTTAGTTTTAGATAATTTGTTTCTGACGTATTTATAAAAGGATTAAGATAACAATTCACTGTGTTTTATCGATTAAATCTTTAAAAAAAATCATAACAAATAATTGTTCCTCTTTTCGCTCTACTAGGCCGTTTATTGATCGTAAAAAGAGCTTGTTTTGTCTTTGTATGTATTAAAGTATCGATTATCAATCAGTCGATGCGCCAGTAATGAAACTGCTCTTTGAGGCATGTGATGTGGGTTGATATATTATCACTTTGATATCTAAAATGACCATAGGGGCCTTCATATACCTGTACATGATAGACTCTGGAGTGTGCACGATATCTGAACATGTGGTCAGATTGTCGTTTCTTTTGATAGCAGTTTATTGTAATCGCTTTTAGAGTTAACACTGTAGAGGAAAATGAAAATTATTTTACGCTAGTATTTTCAGAAAATACATACTATATTCTACCCCAGGTTTTGTTATCTACATTCCAATTTTCATCGGAATAAACTTTTAAAAAATACAAACATATATTTTGTGGTAAACGTTGATAAAATTTTACTAACTATTATAAGATATATTTTATTTTGTTGTTTTCTATAGTTAAAGTGTTTTCAAAGTATGCTGTTTAATTCTTTAAATGTGAGTTAATACGTTCATAATCCTCTTAAATAATATATTTAATTTAGTACTATGGTGTTATCTTTTAAAAAAGCACTACGTTTCATAATAAACATATAATTGTATTAAATAATTATATAATTACATAATATTAAAATACTAATATTGGGAGTTTATTCTAAAATAACCCTTAAAAAGAATACATTAATCACCCATTATAGTAGGCTGTGTATTTCTTCGGTCTAAGAAAATAAAATCTCTTAGAAATGGGGTATATTTCATAAACTATTTTCTACGACAAATCTAATTACATAAAAACATTTTATATCTCTCAAAACAGGAATATACAAATGGAATAAGTACATCTCACTAATTAAGGCGAATGCACGATGTTTTCACCTCCTTTTGTCCTTCACAGCCATACAGTTAATAACACCCTGAAAATAAACTACACTGCACTTGTACTTAGGATTACGTTTCAAATCTCCAGAGCAAATTGTTATCAACGAGAATTATCTTTTTAGAGTAGAGCATTACGACTTTTTTTATTTTACATTTGTGAAGTGCCTAGCCATCTCCGACCACATAAAATGCCACCTTTGTTTCTCTCTCTTTTTCCCACACAAACACGTGTGTCCCGCGTTTGAGCGCACGCGCTAATTAGTCGTAAGTAGATGCTGCTACGCAAGAACCTGCATAGCACAACACTTATTGCTAAGTAAGTTGGCAGCACTGTGTTCGAAGTTCTGGTGACGTCGTGTACGCGAGAGGAAGAGAATGTGAAAGAAAGAGAGAGATAGCTTCCTCTTGCTTGTCAGACAATGGTGGTAATGAAACCACGGGGAAGCGGAGTTCTTGTTAGTGTTTACGTAATGCACACTCATACTCGTAGGTTCTATCTACATGTCTAGATGGATTAGTTAACCCCCTATTATGTTTATACGAGAAAAGTATCATCCCATTTTCAGATGTTTTTGCCTGAGGTCGTCTGCATTTTCTCTTTAAAATAAGGAGAATAAATACAATACGTGTTCGAGAGTCCTTGGGGGCTGATGCTTACTGTATTTCTATGGGCTACGTGTCTTTTTACGTATAATATTTGATATTTAAAAACAAAAATAAAAAATCCTTATAAACTTAAATACAATACAATTAATACTGTTTTAATAAATATATATGTATGGTGTGTTTTAAAGATAATATATAATTATAGCAGAAAACAAAGTTTTTTAAAAATGATTATTTACACCGCGTTCTACTACCTGTTCGTTATATATGCTTGAGTACTAATTACGCTAAATGGGTTAGGAATTGGGAAGGTTAAATTTAGAGGAAGTGAGCCCGCATTCACGTGGATGGAGAGTGGAAAACCATTTAGGGAACCCCAACCCCCCAGTTCACCCGACCGAGTTCTGAACCTCGATCTCCCTATCACTGGAAATCTAGCTCAACACAAACTTAGCACGTTAGCTAACTACGCCATCGAGGCGGGTTTTAAAAATGATAATTGTGTAAATGGTTTAATGCTGCATAATTTATCGTGGAGGTGTAATATACGAGTATGCGGACCTTTGTTTTAGTTAATATTAGCAGTATGAATAATATTATTATTGCACTGTTCAGTATGTGGGGAATAATAGTATAGATATTGTACCTAGTTTAATGTGCATATTCCGTTATACAAAGAACAATATGCAAATAAAAAGTTAAAAAAAAGGTATTCTGTAGCGTATACGATTATGTGTGGATGAGCACAGCCTAAACTGCTGATAAAATACCCATTGATGGTTCGGAAGTTGTGGGAGGTATGACCTTGAAATCGGTTTAGTGTCAGGTTCTCATATAATCTGGTTTACTTCAGATGGTGTGGTAAGAGTTTGATTTCTGACAACGAGAACTGAGGGTAGACTTTTTTGAAATGATTTTAGACTCTTTCATTTAAAAATGATTCCACTTTCCCTATACAAGTAAATTCAAATACATTTCCTCTAAGTTATACCTTCCTCTTATTTACCATTTTAGAGTTATCATACGTATAGGCCGCACAGGTATCAAAACTCGGGGCAAGGAAGGGATTGAATAGATAGTACGAAACAATCGTAATACTTTATCATAGTCTATTATAGTTTGAAGGAAATTTTTTGATTATTTAAACCAATAATTATCAATAACCTACCCTTAAATTAAATATTTCTGAAAAAGAAGTATATACGGTGATATTTATCTTTCAAAACCCCTTCCAGAAGTTCATAAAAAAAGGTCACTAACACTAATCTCTAAGAACCTCAAATTTTTGAAAATGAATACGTAATCACTAAATTACCCTCAATTTTAGAGCTAGAAATACAACCTAGATTCTAACTCTTTGTAAAACTGTATTATAGAGACAAACAGACGGACAAAATTAATTCAAAGATCCTTATTTTTGAGTTCAGGGGCACACAAGACCTTAAAAACTATCCTATTCTTACTTTTTATTTCTCGATTAGCTCTCGGATTGATAAGTAAACCCCAGCCAACGCATGGCGTGCGGAAGTGACAAAAGACA
Source organism: Timema douglasi (assembly GCA_901482245.1). Taxonomy (NCBI): domain Eukaryota; kingdom Metazoa; phylum Arthropoda; class Insecta; order Phasmatodea; family Timematidae; genus Timema; species Timema douglasi. The sequence goes on from CABEEJ010001827.1 coordinate 108,302, forward strand.
TTTCGTCGCGTTTCCAAGCTCTATCGTCGTCTGGACATGACTTTGCTTTTTACAACCCTCAACGGAAGGTCCCGGTGTGCGTTCGGCAGACCTCAACTACTGTCCGCCCCCCTCCTATACCCCTTAACCCCTACACCTACTCTCAGGCGCAATGAGTGCTGTAATAAAATATGAAGTTGAAACGCGGTTCCAGTACTTTCCACAAAAGGTCAAAAGTGTAAATCATTTGTCTCGTGTTCGCCTTCGGACACATCACTCCACTACAGCTAACAATGTTGTGTTTGTTTTTGCTCTCTTGTGTGTATGTGTGGGTGTCCGTCCTTTACAAGTGTCACTAACACGTTTCGTTGACGATATTCATGTGGGGGAAAAAATGCTGTTTTGTCTGTTGAGACGTTTCATAAGCCTTGGTGACTAGCAGTATAATTTAATTGAGCAAACGTATGAATATAGGATTCATTAATATTAGATTCTCCGAACACCTAAAACAATCCGGCCATCAGCCCACACCCATGAATGAATGTATGAAACTTCTTCACAGTTCGTCCAAAGGCACCACTATGAACACCGCTGAAAACATTTTCATCCAGACTGCTTTGCTCAACAACAAAATTGTTTTAAACGAACAGACTAACTTTGAAAACCAAACCCTTATTAACACCATTAGAAAACTTCCACAACATACCAAACTTAAATTTCATCCTAATTGTTCCAGCCCCTCCATCCATCGTAGTCTATGACCTGTTCGGGCCAGAGTCGAGAAGATTTAGTACCTTTTTCTATCCTATATTATCATTTCTTTCTCTCTTCCTAAGCCTGTTTCAATTCTAATTTATTATATTATACCTCCTTTTATTTATATATCTATCTATTTGATTGTCACTTCCATACATCTTGTTTAATCATACACTTCCCCCCTGTTTATACATTTGTCTATTATCTTTGGCTTTCTAGAAATGACTTCTTAGTTTACATTTGCACATCTTTTTGCAATTCAATTTAGTTCTATTCGACTCGTCGTAGTCGGAACTCGTTTCAGGATTCTTTTTTAGGTAAATATGCTATTTCATTTTTATAGTCATAACTTTCATGTTTTCATGTTATATATTCATTAACTTCTTTTTCCTTACATTGGCTAACATTGTGTATTGCCACGACTTACGTTGAATCTTTTTCTCATATAGACCTGAGGATGGTGCCATCGCAGCGCCGAAACATGTCGATATTCTCACAGCAGATTTAAAAGGAACAAGGGAATCAAACTTTTATTCAGATAAGAATAGAATTCAACTTTATTTACTAATTCTTTATATCTTCATATCATTTGTATTAATTCTAATTTATAAACATATATACATCCTTTTTTACACCTTATTATATTTTCCTCTAATGTTCTATAATCTTTGGACTTCTGTCTCGTAAAATTTATAGTATTAAATTTGTGATCTCAAAAGTTTTCCTGAAAGACAAGATCAATCAAATTACATGTTTCATAAACATAATTTGCATCATTCTCAAAACTTTTTTACTATCTTTAACTAAGTTTACCAACTTCAGTGTTTTTGTTTAATACTATATGCTCTTAATGACTATTTGACTTATGTCTTAATACATATATTATGATGTTTTTAGTCTGATTGTGTAATGTTACTGTGACTCACATTTTTAATATGTATGTTAAAGTGTCTAGTGTTATAATGTAATTTTATACAAGTGTTTTATCACAATCATTCTAAATATACACTCTTTCTGATAAGTTAAACTCAATATTATCTCTCAACTCATTTCCCAATTTAACTTCTTAGTTTGCGTCAATTCTCCTTTTTTGTTGATTCTATTTTTATCAAATCTGTTTATATAGTGTTCCTTACTAAAATTAAATATGTTTTTTATGAATATTAGAAATGAATAATTGTTTATTATTTATGTTTATATAATCGATATATTTAATTTATAGCCAGCATCGGTTGGCACGTCCACCAAATCCTAAGCTCTTTTAGTTTTATTTACTGGTGACAGAGCAGGTTTCATACCACGATTTGGTGTATTAGGGGTGGTTTTCCATAAGTGCTTTCCCATTCTCCCCCCATGAAAATGTGGTTACGTATACTCTCAATTATAGCTATTTTATCCTTACAATATCAATGATGTTAAATATGTATAACCTGATCGAATAGTAAAAGGTGTTTAACAGTCAAAAATTATTAATTTCATCGTAAAGTTGAATTTACATTTGAATATGAAAAATTCACTTGTCAATGAAATCCTCGGGCTGGTCAATGAGGAATGAAGTAAAAGGCTCTCCTCATCGTAGTCTTATTTCTTATAACCTTGGGAATTAGATTCACGACTACTCTTTGAAGCAGAAACCGATTGAAAGATGATTTGATTTCTATATTATTATTTTGACAAATCCAAAATTAGGCCTAGTGAATTTTGTTTTCATCGCGTCTTTCTATTCGCTCAGAATATTTGCATTTAATTACGCTAGTGAAGTAGTAATTTATGGTTAAGATGGACGGATCTTGAAACGTATTCGCATTTGCGTGTAAGTAGAGTGTAAATATTTTAATTGAAAATCACCCTCAAGGCACCCATCTATGATTTGAGCCCTAAACTTCCTTATACCAGCAAACCAGACTAGGTTAGTCCATGTGCTTGTATGCATAGGAGAAACAACATTTTAATTTTAAAATATCCTAACGGTTTTTGAGATTATTTAAAAAATATCGTTAATTTATTTCACTTGTCTGAATTCTACTATCTTCTAAAATACATTCCATGGAGTGAGACGGGCTCTTATGCTCTAACCTACTATCATCAAAATTAAATTGTATTTGAGTGCACGCGTGGTAATTTAACTACGTATTCATACTTTACTGAGGCTCTAATCACATTTATTTCCTGGCGTTATAGCACATCAGACTATATTACAATATTATTAGCTGTGTCTAAGAGCCCCTTTCCTCTTTTCAGCAACTGATAGATTAACAACCTATGTCAAAGGTTTGTTTGCTTATTTCGAGAGGTTTACACACCAATATACATTGAAACAAAGACGCATATTTGTTTTTCTTCACCCGCACCCCCTCCTACTTTCCTTCTGACCAAAACTTGAATAAGTTCAGTTCAAGGAATCCTATTAAAGAAAGAAGAATTTTCCTAACTGAAGTTTTTACCTAAACTAAGAGCGTCACAACCGAAGTTACCAGAAACGGATTTGGGAGGGTTTTAGGTTAATGTTAGCCCCTCATTCTCCATCACCANTACCCTCTTTTTCCTCCTCAACCTCAAGAATTCTCTCCACTGCCATCATCAATTTGCTTTTCTCTTGGTAGTCCCCAGTACGGCGGGAGTGTATAATTAGTTTTCTTAAGGTCACAGGAGCGAGGTAGGTAAGGTCTGCCTCGACACCTTCTAAGGCACTTACATCCTTCTTACCGCTCCCCCCTACCAACACTCCTTCCTACTTTTGCAACCAAGAACTCATTAGTGAAATAAGTGGTAAGTGTATTGGCTTTCCTAATGGCCTCATTTAAACTAGTAAATACTTTTTTTTTCTCTAAAGTTGTAAGTGAGAGGTTTCAAAAAAAAAAATTGTATCTGCATACCCCTCCTTTCCCCCTAAACACTTTAAACCTCTTCTTATAAAACTTTACTTAGACTATTTGTTTTTTTAACTTGGATATTATTAAATTGGTGGTTTGTTTGTGGTCAAAGTAAAAAAGAAAAGTTTTTCTTATTTTTCAAAGCTATGAACTGTAAAAGGATGTCTTTAAAGGTGTATTAATTACTTTGATTACTGTACCGAAGAAAGTTTTTGGTTTTCACTACCAGCATTTTACGTCTATAGGTGACAAGTCCACCAACTGATCCATAAATGTCTTGGTTTTAATTAAAGGACAAGTTTTAAAATGTCTTTGTAGGAATCTCTGAGTAGTGAATTCATTATATTCAATATGGTTGCATTGTAATTAAATAAAGGAGCAAAATATTTCTTGTTATGCAATTTTAAAGGTGTTTAGAAAATGTATTTAACACGTATGAGAGTTAATTCTGTAATTATTTTAAGTTAAAAGCGCTAATATATAGAAGTTCAAGTGTGTGTGCGTATTTAACGTGTTTTCAACTTATTAATGCAACTACACTTAACTTCGAAATCAACAACGGCCAAGATTTGTATTTTGAATAGTTATGTTTCAAGTGGGTCATACTTAATTTAAATAGAATTATTTTAACGGATTTGGACTAAGCTTAGCGGATAATTAATACACATCCACACCATTTAAGACACAGTTAATTTTACTTATTTTTAAATTGTTTCACCATGTTTGAAAATTTTGCTCAATAACAGTATAAGAAAATACTTAATCTAATATCTTGAATTACAAATATATTGAATTTTAGGTAAAAAATTGTAAGAAATCACTTTCTATTTCTACAAACAATTTGTTTTATATCTTCAAAGGAGTAATTAGTATAGAATTAGGATATATATTAAATACAAGTATAAAAAGAGGCTCTGTAAAAATAATATATTTTTATGTTGATAAATTTGAACAGATAAGTTTTATATATTATATATATATATAACTTCACTTGATCTATATAACTTACGAAAATCTTTAAAGTAATAAACACTATATCTATAGTAATGTAACAGTGATTTTCATGAAAACCCATCACTGATTCCATTTCAAACTATAAAAAAAAAGCTATCAATGGGCCAAACACGCTTTAGAAAAGTTACCCTACAAGCCATAAAAATAATAACAAATCGTAAACATTCCCTCCACTTTTTTTGTGTATGAATTCGCTGATCATGAGATTACCTAGAATTTTAAATAACTCTGTTTATGATCAGGTATTTTGTGCTTTATGAAGAAAAAAAACATATTTTTTAAAATTTCGATTAGGTATTATGTGGAGATTGAACTCAGTGTAATAACTAATAACATTTCCCAGTATAATACATTCTTCATTCTCCTCTCTTCTGTCTGATTCAATAGATAATCCATTAAAGCGGGTATTCGGACTATGGCCATGTTTCAGATATATAAAATGTGGGTGGGCGGGATTTGAAAGGGTTTAAGGGGGGTATATGGGGGTTTTAAATGGGGATACAAAAAGTCGTAGAATTTTTTTTTACTAGATGCGTTTTTTTGTTGAGTTTTGGAAGTAGCGAAAAAGCTTTTTAAAGTGATACGGAAATTCCATTATTTACAACCGATGTATATACAAATATATATATATATATGTGTTTATTTTTATTCCTATTATTAAATTTGCTGCATATAAACTCGGCCTATATTCGTGGAAAGGAATGGGAGTAGAAATGTATCAGGGCTTCATAATGTCGTATGTAAGAGTGAAACAGGCAGGGTTTAGTACAGACCACGTGTGTTCTCATCATACAATTAATTTAATGGCACAAGTGCTTTTTTACGCGTTCACCAGATAATATGATAACAGTATATTAATCAAATGGAGTACAATCTCGACTGTCATTTTCAAGCTGGTTGGTTTCAACAGATAACAGTCGTTATTAGTTAAATAGTTTGTGAAAGATTATGTTTTATTGACATGATGGAATCGGTGTGGGGTACGAAGGGTCCAAAATCTGATCCACTTATTCAAATACTGTGAATTCTGCATATGTTGGTGACGAATAACTAGTAGGACAAATAATACCATAATATTGTTATTAGTTTTGGCCTGTTTATAATCCTAAGATTTTTATAATGGCATTAGAATAGAAATGAGGAAGATAATACTGTTGAGAAATGCGTGGTATTACTCGATCAGTAAGTAGCTAACATCCATCTTATTGTCAAGAGAATTAAATCTCAGAATGTATAAAAAATAATAGTCCTACCCGTTGTTCCTTACGGTTGTGAAGCATGGTCTCATAAGACGAGAAGAAATTTAGTGTGTTCGAAAACAAAGTACGAAGGGAAATATTTGGTACAAAAAGGAATGAAAATAATTGAAAGTGTGGAAGTATACACTATATAATTATAAGTTATATACCCTGTAAACATCAGCATACTTTTTCGAGTTATACAATCCTATGGGCAGTACATGCTACACCAATGGAAGGCTCTATAACAACATTCAAGGTATTGAGTGGTAAAACTAATGGGGAGAGACCAGTTTAAGGAACTAGATGCAAATGGGAGGATAACATTAACATTTACTTGAAATTAATAGGTTTCATGAGGTGGATTGAATTAAACTAGCCCTGCATAGAGATAGGTGGCGTACGTTTGAAAGTCCATTAATTAACTTTCGAGTTTATAATAATAATAATAATAATAATAACAACAATATTTAGCAACGCGTCTTACTATCCGTTCGGGTTATACGCTCTAAGTACTAACTACGCTAATGGATTAGGAAAATGGGAAGGTTGAATTAGAGGAAGTGAAACCGCATTTGCGTGGAGGGAGGGTGGAAAACCATTTAGTAACCACCACCAACAGACCGAGATTCAAACCTCTATCTCCCTGTCCTCAGCAGTTGAGCTTAACACGACTAGCGCGTTAGCCAACTACGCCACCGAGGCGGGTCAGTTTAAAATGTTATAGAGTTAGTTAGTGTTCTTATTTACAGAAGCTTTTAAAATACAGCTTTTTATCAATACTTGATTCAAGGACAAACATAATATGTCACTAAACAACTTCTATCAAACATATTTTTTTTAATCACAAAAACGAAAATATTGGTATATTATTTCATTTGAGGATGTGTGGGATAGCAAGAACTTAGATTCAACTACAATCTTGAGCTATATTCTGAAAATTGAAAAATGACACCTGGACATGGAAAACAAACCCGAGACCTTTGGCTTAGTACGCCAATGCTCTAACCACTGAGTTATGCAGGAATTAACTCATATTTTAATGCAACGCGGAGCCACCTCCAACCTCAGTTTTTGGCTTAATGCTGTCACCTGTACAATTATTATAACTGTGATTGCATATTTAAGAATCAAATAACCAAATATATTATATGTTATTTAGTGAGAAATAATCCATCTAGGTAACATATTCTGAAAATATGAGTAATAATGACCCTGAGCACGGGACGAACGGGGTTAGAACATTGGCGTACTAGGCCAAAGGTCCCGGATTCGATTCTCGTGTCCAGGTGTAATTTTTCAATTTTCAGAATATGTTATCTAGATGGAGTATTCCTCACTTAAAAGCATAAATAATAGCTTTGGATATTTGATTCTACAATCATGAGTGCTAATAGCCAGACCAGGTATAGTTACAAAATAGAATCCAACAAAATCAAATCTCTCAAGTGGCCAGGATAATTAAAGAAAGCTTCCTGCCTTATTGTAATTATTGTCCAAATGCCTTTTAGTTGGAATTTAGGTGCTCGAATCTGGTTGAGGTGTGGACTCGGGTGTTAATTAGACTTTAATTTTATTATTTTACTTGAAAAAAATTAGTTTTAATAATAATAATAATATTTAGCACTGCGTCTTACTACCCGTTCGGGTTATACGCTTTAAGTACTAATTACGCTAATGGATTAGGAATTGGGAAGGTTTAATTAGAGGAAGTGAACCCGCATTTGCGTGGAGGAAGAGTGGAAAACCATTTAGGAAAAACCACCCCCAGTTCACCCGACCTAGATTCGAACCTCGATCTCTCCATCCTCAGCAGTCGAGCTCAACACGACTAGCGCGTTAGCCAACTACGCCACCGAGGCGGGTAAAAAATTAGTAAATAGCAATAATTATGTTATACCCTTGTGTATTTTAATGATCAAAATGTAAATATCCTAGGTTATTTTTTCAAACTTTTTTTATTCCCTTAGAAAGAGTTAAAGGAGGGTGTAAGAGTGTTTAGGGCATGTCAAAAAACACTTGTTTGAATACCAGGTGGTGCTTTAGTGAGTTTAATATCTGTGTGCATGAATATCTATTACTTAAATATGAAAAAATATTCTAAAATGGCTTAGGATTATTATATTAAAGTTAAATAATGTCTTACGCTATTTATTTGATTAATCCTTTGATTATAAAATACTTATTTGATAATATTAAAGAAATATTGTAATATTATTAAAGTACAGTTAAAACACTTTATTATCTAGTAAACCTTACTACAGAAAGCTCGGCATCAAAACGCTCGTTAATGTTTAAGCTATTGTCTAAGTTTTATTTTAACCTCTTCACAGTGAATTGATAAACGCCAGCCATCATGAAGAGCCATCTCAAATAAATAACAAGAAGCCCTTCGTGAGTGGCCATTCGACAAGTTTTCACGAAAACAACCATTATAAATTACTTCTGGAGATCATTAGCATGCTGAATATTTTAAAACTAGATTATTGGAGTGGATCTCTTGCACTTGTTTTCAAATAGACGAAACTACTTGATGTGAAAATGATAGTTTTTACTATGGTATAAAATAAATATTTCCTTGATTTATTTTATTTCATTTCAATGTAGCACTACCGTATTTTGCTTTTTGATGTATTAAAAAATATTGTGATTGTGACACTTTTATGTTTCATGATCATGATGATGATGATTATGATTATGATGGTTCTTGATGTTGTATGTACCTTCGAACAAAAAAAAAAGTGAGTTTTTCAAATATTTCTCTCCCTTTTGTATATCTATACCTGACGCTACAGCTGAAGCGGTTTTGTTGGAATTTCGTTTAAAAATTAATATTGGGATTATACATGTTATTACCTTAAGAAAAAGTAATTAATTTAATTTTATAACTGAAATTATGGGTGGTCTGTTGGTGACATATTTGTAAAAAAAAATGTGGTTCCAAACTGGCTTTAACCATCATGTTAAAAATTGGTATATTTTGAGCTCTTATTACATAGTGTGGCACTGAGGGGACCAACTGTTTGATTACCTCAAAAAAAAAGTTGAAATTTCAAAATAAAACAAGGGAAACAGATGATAGCAAATGTTGAAGGACTCAATTTTTACCAGGCAGCAAACTTCAATGAAGAAAGAACGCCTAATAATACTAGTTTGTCGGAGAAAAATGTCATTTAAGGGTAGTATTTGGTAGATTATTTACTGAAATGTTTTTAAAGTATAAAAAACTATATTAGAAAGTAAATACGATTGTGTAGTAAAATTTATCTTATACTTACAGTGAAAGTGGTGCACTATAATAAATAAAATAATTTTGAAGTTGTGTATTCTTCAGTGAAGTTTGCAGTTATGTTGCAGTGGCTTTAGATCAGAGGCAGATAGGCAGGTCATTTGTAATTTTTACGTTCATTGCATATTTTTAATTGTCTAATACATACACATATTTTCACTAGCTTATGAGGAATGTAGAATAAAATAAAATGTATCAACATTTACATAGAATAATAGTGGGGATATTAATTAGTAAAAAAATATACTATACAAATTTGTTTGATATTTGAAACTAGGCCATCTCACTACCAGAAACTAGACAAGATGAAACTTATGTCTTAGTGTTTCTGTTTATATTTTAATATGTGTTTTACGAAGCCTGAGAAACTGTGTTTATAATTATGTATTTCTTTGAAGTTGTAGCTAAATGACCCAGTTACTTAATTATTATTAGTACCGCATCTTACTACCCGTTTGGGCTACTTAACTGAATTCAATATTTTATACCTATGTTTATTAGTTTTTAGAAGTAGGATAGTTAAATACATAACTTTTGGGGAATGTATAAAAAAATAGTTTTTAGATAGCGCATCCATCTTATCTTGAAGAGAAGTTTGGCACGTAGAATTAAATCAGATTTTAAGAAAGAACCAACAATCCATCTGTCAAAACCGACCAAGGCTAATATTTTTCTAGTGTCTTACTCTGCGTGGCCACCACTATAAATGTAAACTATTCATTTAACATCCACATTGGTGGGCACATGGACAAAGGTTTTAGTCTCGCTTAGTGTGTGTTGTCAGTGACAGGACGGTCTAAGTTTTAATCGTAGCTGAGTGGACTGAGGTTTTCTTACTCGATGTTTTCCCTCTCATTATTTTCCCACTTATTTTAAATTTTAACTTTATCATCGGTACCCCATTAGCTAAAACAGATAGTGATGGGCGGGTACGTAATAAAATAATCTCTTCACCATGTTATTATTTAAGGTAAAATGGAATGCGATCTTAGATTCATATTTTTCTCAGTTTTTTTTAAACAAAAACACTTTTTGGCCAAAATAATTAAAATATTGTACGAATGAATACATTAATTTATTTTATACTACACAAGTATAGCTTTATTAAATACCTGTGTTTTATATGGCTATCTCAACAGCCCTTGAAAATTAGGCATGGCTATATTGGCATTTGGCCAGATATATTTTAAATGAGGGAAAAAAATATTGGTCAAATTTCGCAATGATCAAAAATAATTACTCAAAATAATTTAGAAAATATAATTAATTTATTTTAATTTATTTGAGGTATTTATCATGCACATACTGAACTGACTGATTATATTAGCAAACTACTTATAAAATAACTTAAATTTAGAGCATCCCCCGGCCGTTAATTCAACTCTTTGAAAAGTGTAAAACCATATTTCGTCAATGATACATTTTTTGGCCATGCTAGGAATTGGAAACAGGACCCCTAGCTCAGTAGACAGACATGCTACCGACTGATCTATGGAGTCAGACAGAAAATTTAATAAAGTTATATATTTTTTTTCAACTTTTCTGATGGTAAAACTACTCTCCCACTGGAGCGATTATTTATTTCTCTAATAAACTATTTATGTTTAAAAAAAACTGTAAAATGATTAACCTTAATTTGCTCTAACGTCTATTACATTAACTTAGCTTCTATTTAGGCACAGATATGTATATAAGACAATGTCTGTAAAAGGTTTTTATGACATAACGAGTCAATCCTCTCCTTTCCACTCAAATACAGTAAATGGCTTAAAAGTATATATCTTATAATCTTATCTTGGCAGTATCTAATGGCTACAGATATTAAGGCACAAAAATAAAAGTAATAGAACTGATTGTAGTAAAAGTAAATACCATTACTAAAGATCAAAAGGTTTTAAAGTAAATTGAAAAGTTTCATGGATTACTCCTAATAAGCCCTTCAAAAGCATACAGAGTGGGTTTTTTCTTTTACTTTAAATTATGCACTTCATTTAGAGTGTTGCTTGAAAAGTTAAGAACTTTCACGCGTTTGTTTATTTAGTATCCAAGTTGGGTTTTTGTGTGAGTACTGTATAAATATCTCAAAGTGGCTAAGTTGCTACTGACAAAATGTCTTTGCTTCTCTTAGCGTATAATTCAATGGCAATAATATAAATAATATATTATGATAATAACAGTAATATTTAATTTAAATCCGATATAACAAACATTGTGTCATCTATTATACAACACATTTTCAAGTACATTTTTACTAAATTTAACCTTCCTAACCTCACTTCACTAGAGTATTTACATCTCAAAAGCACGAAGGGGTAATAAGAGGCGGTGAAATAAAAGACCTGCAATTTTTAAGCAAATTGCCTCATCTATATACGTCTTACAAACTTAAATGACCAACGGTAAAAACACCCGATAAAAGAAATGCTTGCCTAGCATTAAGAATTATAAAATCTATATATGAAGACTAGTAACAAAGTAATAACATTATGTCAGCGTCTAGCAACATTGGTACATATGTATGTTACATAAGTGACACAGTTCCCTCATAATAATTAAAGCCTAAGTCAACCAAGATATTCAGAACATTCTACAATACAATTAAACATTTGTTTTGGAAGTTAGCTTTTCTTACTGTACAGTTACATTCCAGTAAATTACATTTAGCAAAAGGTGACCTGGCGGTCTAGGGGTAAGGTGTCAGACTTCTATGCTGGAGGTCGGGGTTCAATCCTCGGTCTCGGCAAAGATTTATCTGATTACCAAACCCTTCCTTCACCTCTGACAAGACACCTTGTGAATGTGAGGAATTCCAGGCCTCCACCGTGGTTCGGATTCCACGTTAAACTGTAGGTCCTCCATTTCATCTCACAATCACCACTAACATTACACATTAGCGTAAGTGCGTACAACCCGAACGGGTAGTAAGACGCGGTACTACTACTAATAATAATAATAATAATTTAGCAAAACATCCGTAAGAATGATACACTTTTAAATCTATAAATGGTTTGTAAAAGAGGACAAAAAGCTTTTTTAGGGGTATGTTTGGAGAGTGTTAAGAGGGTTTTGATAGTTGACGGCAAGGACCATCGAGCAGGACTCATGTAGTTTGTGCCTAGGATGGGGTGGACTACTCTACCGATATAGACGTATTCAAGGTCTGTTTGCTAGACTGACTTGGACTGTAACTTTCATAGTATTATACCAATTCATTATCTACATCAAATTATGTACTTTAATCTATAGTAAATCCATCAACACAACGAGATTGAATATTTTAAACGCTCTTACCCGGCAACCCAAACAATTCGATAGGCTATCCTGGCAGAGTGCCATATTATGTATAAAGAACAGGGGGGGAATGGGGAATGCATCGACAAAAGAATATTACTAGGCAAAACCAAAACTCAAATCGGTTTACTCTTTTACTTCTGTGAGATATCTTAAGGCAAGATGGAAAAGACATCGAGTTAAGATAAATATTTTTTATAGTTTTATAGCAAAAACTCTTCCAAGACATAGTAAATAAAGTATTGCTTCTGTAAATATGTTTTGTTAAAATTTATTTTAAATATAAATCTCAACAGTTCTTTAATATTTGTCTTTGACATCAATAGGCTTTAATTTACCATTTTTTCTTCTAAGAAAAATCATTCTAAGTACACCAAGGAAGGATTAAATCCCCGTACTTCCTGTTGTCAACTAATAAATTAAATTAACTGGAGAATAGATTATTAATGGTATTGATAATGTGTTAAAATTGATAGCTACAGATAACATGACATGACATAAATATATGAAAATAGATCTAGGAACTCTTCTAAACCTCTCTAATCCTATCCTTGGATTACAATGACTTGTTCTTCAGTTCAGTCGTCTTAGTACATCTTTCGCTTACCAACTGTTTCTATCCAATAGTTTTGAAACGATATCCCCACAATAATTAAGGGAGATCGTATATATCAAACCCACACTTATATCAGCCTACCTTTATAAATTATATATAATTAATTTTAATATAAAATATTTAATCAAATTGATTTATTGATTTATCCTTTAAAGAAATTTTCTAAATGGTTTAAATGAAATAAGCAATAGAATCCAGGCCAGAAATATAGCACTAGACAATATAAAACGTGTTTTTTACGCACTTAAGTATTTACTATTTAAAAGATAAATCGACTATTAGTAAAAATAAATGAATATGGAAAATATAAATTAATGGAAATGTCAATCTAAAAACTGACAGTTGTATTGCTATAATTTTATATTTCAGGACGTCATCATAGCTAACAATACTGCTTTGACAAGCTTAACCACAACCACGAAAACCCCACCTCCATTACCTCTCCACCCCCTTATCCTTGAAGGAGACTTCCTAAAATCGAATTATTGGCCACCATTTGAATTCTATTGGTTGGAATGGCTTCAAATTAGTCGCGGAAATTGCAAATGGAGGAGGAGGGTGGACAAAAGGAAGGAAGGGGTTAGATCATAAGAAGACCTACTTACAAAACAATGGGGTGGCCAAGCAAAGGACAAGGTTTGAGAGGAGGCGCTTTTGGGGTTTGGGGTTGAGGGTAGTTAGCGGGGACCGGGGAGGTCTCAGATACTCGATATTGGCCCAGCCAGACTTTAGTTGGAAGTCCTTGTCACTATAGGAAATAGAACGGAAAATTACTTTCCACTAGGGAGTCAGGTTGATTAAGAAAGTTATAAATTGAAGATGCTGCGTTTGCTTGCGGGTGTTTATTTTTTTATCGGGGAAGTTGTGTCAATTGAGAGTCTGATCATAAAAGAAAGGTTAGACTTCCGGTTTGAGTTTGACTAGAGAAATAACTTTTGTTTTGGACAGCCATAAACGTAAAGCCTTGATTTGGTTTCGTAGAGTAAAACTTGGTTCTAAAGGGTATAATACATTGGAACTGTTATTTTATTCCTATATAATATAATGGTTTAAATAATTAAATAAAAACACTTGCATAATCAAATCATAGGTGCCAAAATGACTCAATCCCATTATTACCTGAATCGTTAAAAATGGTGAAATTTTTTGCTAAGCAACAGCGTGGATGGAGATATTTTTATACTCCAGTTTATACGCCAGGCGGTGACCTGGCGGTCTAGGGGTAAGGTGTCAGACTTCTATGCTGGCGGCCGGGGTTCGATCCTCGGTCCCGGCAAATATTTATCTGATTACCAAACCCTTCCTTCACCTCTGACAAGACATCTTGTGAATGTGAAGAATGTCAGGCCTCCACCGTGGTTCGGATTCCACGTTAAACTGTAGTTCCTTCATTTCATCTCACGATCACCCTACCATTACACATTAGCGTAGGTGCGTATAACCCGAACGGGTAGTAAGACGTGGTGCTAATAATAATAATAATAATATACGCCAGGCTAATATTTTAGTTTTCATTTGAGTTTAACTCTTATAGTGGCTCACTTGGTTACTATCTCACAATGGAGTTAGTTTCTAACTACTTTAATACATTTTAATAAGGTTGTATTTTCTATTTATGTTAGTGTTCACATCTGATGTTTAAAGAAACTGTAGTATGACAATTTTTCTTACTCAATGAGAATCCTACTCTATTTTTAATAATTTAATTATAAGGCGCTAATGACCTATAAATAGCAATAATAATAATAATAATCAATATTTTGGTATATGAAATCAATGTTAGATCCACCCTCTCTAGTTTGTAGGCGACTGTAACTAGTGATTCAAATATACACTGGTTGGCTTTTCCTAAATGGCTGACTAATTTTCCTCTGTAAAGCTGTGGCTACATTTCCTTTAAATTATATCTTCAACCTTAACCCATAATGGGGACCCACCTCGGTGGCGTAGTTGGTTAACGCGCTAATCTTGTTGAGCTCGACTACCGAGGACGGGGAGTTCGAGGTTCAAATCTCGGTTGGGTGAACTTGGGGTGGCTTTTCCTAAACGGTTTTCCACCCTCCCTCCACGAAAATGCGGGTTCACTTCCTCTAATTCAACCTTCCCAATTCCTAATCCATTAGCGTAACCAGTACTTAAAACATTTAACCCGAATGGGTAGTAAGACGCGGTGCTAAATAATAATAACTCATTACGTGGTTATAATGTGTGTAGTTTGAATGGGTTGTAAGATTTCGAGTAAAAAAATAATAATACTTATTCTACAACTCAACTTAATAATTTTATAACGCATCTATTACCCCATTTTACCCATTAAACGCTTCATATCACAAACAAGCCCCGCAAATAGAATACGGCTTTGCGAATGAAACTTGTAATTTACAAAGAAGTTAACCCTCGATTACAACTCTGAAAGGCCCTTCTGTCAATTAGATCTGAAATTATGTAAACAATCGAAAAGGGCATTAGATCCTAACTATCATTACTTATCTTACGTACTTTTATCAAATCTGTCACGCACCATGAAAATAAGTAAAGTTGGGGAAAACACTCATAGTTTGTGATGAATAAACTAGGTAGTTTGTAAAACACTAATAAAACTATTGTGTTATCTGTGCCATTAGAACATTTCAATGCAATATTTGAAATATAGATTTTTGCAAGAAAAGGTGATCTGAAGAACTAGGTTAGCTGATTCAAACACGTGTCTAATTAAAACATACTTACCTACCTACCTTTGAAATATTGGATTGAATAACGACATAATACATTTTTCTAACAATTCACATGGTCCCGTTTTAAACCCCAGAAATATATAATTTAATACCTTTATATTTTAATCAATTTTGTTTATAAAAATGAGAATCCCTTCTTTAAAACCTCGATAAATTGGGAATTTTGTAGTAATAAAATAGAAACAGCCTTGATAATAGTCGGTAAATTCATAAAGCAATTTAATTGTAAAGGTAGCAATTAAAACATATTCATTTTATACTAACTTACATTGTGAGATTCATAAAAATGCAGTCTACCATTATTAATTCTTCAAACGGCAATGTCCAGAAAATGACAAATTCCCGATTCGTTTTTAAGTGCTGGTGAACGGTAAAAGGTTATACAAATGAATGCTACATACACTACCATTCAGTTTTTATTTAGTATACATTCAATTTAAATTACAATGTTATAAAGGATAGAAAGTCCCCTATTCCCAATTTTTGTGATTTAGTGAAACCATTAAGCTCCTCCCTATTGATGGTATGGTTATGATGTTTTCCCTGGGTTTTTATGTACTATCCAATTTCATTTTATTGATATTTATTACAGTATCAATAACACTTGTGTCTTGTGGTTTTATAACTTAGTAGAAAACATACGTATTTGTTTCTGTAGAGATTATATAGGAACTCTCGCTTTTCATACAACA
The DNA here is from genome assembly GCA_901482245.1 of Timema douglasi. Taxonomy (NCBI): domain Eukaryota; kingdom Metazoa; phylum Arthropoda; class Insecta; order Phasmatodea; family Timematidae; genus Timema; species Timema douglasi. The sequence continues at coordinate 124,785 of CABEEJ010001827.1, forward strand.
AAACGTAAAAGATATAGCCAGTACAAAAATAGCACATTTTATCCGTTATAGGTTTAATATTATACCATCTGAATCCTAATGGTATTTTCTTTCTTCTTCCTTCTATTCCCTGAACTCCCGTGTCCACCCCACCCCTTCTCTATACATAGGAATTCTCTAAGGGAGAATAAATGTTTCCAATCGTTGCAGATTTTACCTCCTTTTCTTCCCATTTCTCTTCTTTAAGGCCCCTCTTTACTCTTCTTGTGTTCTTAACGTGTTCTTTGCTACATGTGTAGACTGGGTGCCATACGTCATACCGTAACCCTTTCGCCCCTCCAACCCGTTTCTATACCCTTTCCCTTTCTCCATTCCCCTCCTACACCCCCCCCCCCTCAAAGGCTCTTCAATGAAACATGGATATTTTTCCTCCTATAAATTTTTGGGGTATGCTTTATCTATGCGTGTTTCCTATCTAAACGTAGTCAAAAAATATCCCCATGAAATATGAGCTTTCTGACACCAAATTATTAGAAGAGGTTTTGTGTAGTGAATGGGAGGGAGGGCTTTAAAACGTTTGTTTTGTAGTAATATCCTTCTTTGCTCCTGTAATGTTACAAGAAAAACCAATTCTGAATTATTGATTATAAAGATATGTAAATATTCTTTTCGTATATTACTGTATATAAATAATATATATATATATATATATATTGTATAAATAAATTTTGAGTTATGACTGCCAAAGATTTATGAGAATTATATTGGGGGAAAGAACTTTTGTAGAAAAATTCGTTGAATCTGTGTAAGAATATAAGTAAAATTTCAATCCATGTTTATTTTTCCACAAAGTGGGTTCTTGCAAATAACTAACTAGAACCTAAATTAAGTTTTTTTATATCATATTTAACCTAAATAGCAATAAAAACGATTATTTAATATTTATAATCCAATAATTGTTCACTCTATTCGCAAAATTAAAATAAATATTTGAGGGACATTTAAAGAGTGGAATGATAAAAATTGCACAAACATTCATCGGTAGAGAGGATGGAAAACCTCTGGTGTACCAGGAAGAGAGCTAAACAATATTCCCCAGTGCAGAATAAATCATTCTAACAAAATTTTAATTCTTAACTATCTGTATCAGTGACTGAATGGTTCAAGGTGTCACTCTCGTATTAGACACCTGGTGATGGCGGGAAGATCGTGGTTTGAGCTCCAGTAATGTCTAATGAGGGTGGTTTTTCATTAAATGGTTTCCCACTCTTCTTCCACGCAAATGAGGGTAGATTACCTCTAAAATACTTCTTTCCTTATCCCTATCCCACTAGAGATATCATATATTTGCATAAACTTAACAAGTAGTAGTAAGACACAGTATTAATAAGAAATGATTGTACCCACGCCATTTAGCACGCAAACAAAAGTAATTCATGTGAGTGTTTACCTCGCTCGTAATGGGGAGGTCACTCTTAGACCCCTATCTGGTGTTTCCCCCTTCCCCAAATAAATTGTATTCCTCTTTAACTCCAAGCAACTAAGGGTACATTTATTCTAATTTCTACCTTCCTTATAACGTACCCCACAAGAGCTAATATGAGTGTATCACGAATGGGGGGGAAATGGCTAGTGTAAAAAAAAAAGCTTGATCTAATTTTTCTGGAGGAGAGTTATTTTTATTTGAAAATATAATAGGAAAATCCCTCTCAATAAATCTAGTTGGCAGTCAAACCTTGATTGCACTCCCTCCTGCGTCCCCATTAATCCAGTCTAGTGCATGCCTGATATATTTTATTTTATACATAATCTTAATAATAATATCTGAAACACTTATTATATATTTATGCCCGTGTACATACATAAGTACCTATAGTCTCATAAATTAAGTAAATATTGTATGGATATTATAAAATGATTCCGTCACTCCTTCCACCGAATTTATTTAAAAAATAAAACATTCCTGTAAAAGTACATCTTGTTAATATATTTCATGCGAAATAAAACACGAGATCTACAATAATCTCTCTCACAGCCCATGGTCACAGTCAACAATATTTTAGGGTCACGTTTTCGGGAGTTCTACTGTGACGTCAGAGAGAGACGTGTATCGGTACGACTCGGCGGGCCGTACCTTGGTAATCGAGCCGCCGCACGCGATTCCTTTACGCCGCGGTAGTCATTAAAACTCAATCTGTTTGAACTATCCTTCTCTCACATTCTATATCTCTACACTTTTTCCCCTTCTTTTTGTTTTTACTATGAATTTCTCTTCGCCTAATCCTCCAGGTCTTTCCAATCGGAAAAAAAAGAGACAGAAAGAACATCCAACAAAACAGCCGATAGAAAATCATATTTCAAAATATCGGTATCGGGAAAGGGAATGTTATGAAAGGGGTGGTTTATTAAAGAAATTTGAGATCGTTGCGGTGTCATACTTATGCAACCACAACTAAAAGCTTTGATAACCTATATGAATACATTTTTTTGTCACATATTTTCTATTTAGCTACGGTTGAGACATATTCTCTCTCTCTCTCTTCTCTCTCTCTCTCTCTCTCTCTCTCTCTATATATATATATATATATATATATATATATATATATATATGAGACGGACTAGGTGATTTTAAAGTGAAGTGCTCGTTCAACGACCTACTGTTCGTGAGTTTGAACCGGGCCAAGTTTGTCGGATTTTTACCGAGAGATGAAAATGCTTAGCACAACTTTCTTCGAAGAGGAAATAAAACCGTTGGTCCCACGTCGATTGTGGCACGTAAAAGAAAAATCCTTGGAAGGTGTATGAGATGCCTTTCCAACAAAATTTGTACACACTATCTCACTCGCTCGTCGAAATCCAGTGTGGAAACAAAGAGATACATACTATCGCACTTTCGGGACCTCCTTGATACATATTCTTTTTCCCAGATAGTTTGAGTTTTCCTCAATCTAAACCATAATTCTGTTTCGGTCTCCCCTCAATGTCTTATATCAGGTTGTTCAAAGCTAGTGTTATTCATAAAAATTTCGTGACACGAAATTTTACTAATTGACAAAGTGTAATGGTCTTTTAATTACAAAAACTTTAGTCCTAATAGAAATAACGAAGACAATAATAATAAATAGTTATAGTAAATTTTATTTTTATTTTTAATACCCTAATCCAGTACACATAGAGACTATACATTCTTTGATTGTGATATTATTAGTAAACAGGAAGATTAGAATAGACAGAATAATTAACATTCATATTCCTTGTTAATTTTTCAAGGAATGTCATTCATTTTTGGTCGTAAAATAATCAAGGCAATGAAATATACATTAAGAAATAATTTAAGACTGGTTCTTTAGACATCTTTGTAAATGTTAGTAAAATCCATGATCCTTACATTTTAGTTTTTTATGCCATAACAGGACCATAATAGAAATAAACCTGTTCACACTGTAAACGTCTGGCCAATATTTGACAATTCTAGGGCTTGCTATGTCTTATATAGCTTAGTTATATTTCAAAGGGTGTGTTTTGCAGATGTCACATTTAACATCAGCTTTAGATTAATTTTTTCTTTGAACCAGTAAATTAATTAAATTGGTGTTCAAAGTGACAGATTTAAAATATCTAACTTAGTGTAGAGATATACTGTTATGATTCTCCTATGTTTTAAACTATAAAATAAGACCCACAAAAAGGAAGATTTGTTGTACTCTTCACACTAAGTAGAGCTTTAAATAAAGAAAATTTGTTTAGTCAATTTTAGTTTAGAAACTACAAACACCAATTGCAGTCAATAATTAAAACTGTAACAAAGCGTTAATACTGCTAATAATTTATTTTTATTATTTTATCAATATTGTTGCAACCTATTAAATTAGCATTTCCATTAGATAATATTTGATACCTAAATTCATAAAAGAGGATCTAGTAGCTGTTTTTTTTTATCAGATACCACCCTTCCTACAATGCTCTTTATAGCTATACAAATACATAAATGGTACGGAATTCCTCACGGACTTTCTCACTCTATTGTTTGAAAATTGAGATATTTACTCAAAACTCGTAATATATGTGAAACAAAATAATACACACGATCAAACCCAAGCATAAATTGCAATATACTTATGTAAAACTTTTTTTTAGTCCCGGTTTTAAATTTTATAATTTTGTTTTTTAAGAATTAATATCCTCATTTGTATTTTTGGACCGATAAAAAAGAACAATGTTGGGTCCACAAGGGTCAACACTTCGTATTAAAATTACAACTTTTGGTTAAAATTTTCGAAATTTTATTAGGTGTTGCAAATCTTTATACCGTCGCATTTCTATTAAATTCCTCATTTATAAATTTTGACCAATAAAAAATTTAAATATTGACTATTGAGTCTAAAGTGAAGATGATAGATAATTGTTGTACAACTATTTCTCCTAAGAGGTTTAAGGGAAAACAACATACACTTTTTGAGAGACCTACTTATATTTAATTAATCTATGGAATTGGAGAATTGTTGCGTTAGAACTTAAGTGGTATCTCTATACAACTAAATCTCACAAAATTGTATTAATATATTTGCCAATATCTCAGAAACAGTTGGATTTATAAAAATATATTTCATTTAAAAGTTTTTTATTTTTAATGGTACTAAAAATTTTCAATGACAATTTATTTAGTATCTCAAATAGTTGCGGAGATACGGAAGTTTCTGTTTCTGTAAAGTACCCTAAAATTCATTTTCCTCATAAAATGAAAATAGACAGTTCATTTATAATCTTAATCAACACCTAGATACGAATTTTAATCAAAATCGTTAAAGTAGATTTTGAGAAAATCTATTTTTTCTCTTTACGCTATTTCTTAAAATACTCTTAATTTTAATTTTAAACAGACACACAGACGTACTTCATTTCAAAGACCACTTTTTAGGGTTTGAGGGGTCTTGAGACGTCGACATCCATCAACATTTCAGGTTAGATTTTCTTTTGCGGTCACAATATTTTTACCTTTTGTGTTCGAAAGTTAAAATATATATATATTTAAATATAGCATGAAATTTTTTGGTTTTATAAAAATATGCTTCTTATAAAATATTTGTATTATAAAGAAACCTACATATTTGTAACGATAAGTAATTTCATATCTCAAATAGTTTGGGAGATATTATAAAAAATATTCTTTACTCAACAGACCAGAGCCCTTAGTAATTTTGCCGAAATATTGAAAGAAGCCATTTTGTTTGGAATATTTAGAAATGTTTAGAAACGAAATTTAATCAAAATCGTTAGAGCCGATTTTGAGAAAATCGACTTGTTCTCTTTTTGCCCCTCATTAAATTATCCTTAATTTTAGGGTTATATATCCAATTACAAAAACCCCTCGGGTCATCCCTATGAAAACCCTAGATACCAAGTCTTAGCTCGATCGTTAAAATAGTTTAGGCTCTAGTTGGGGGTACAGACAAACAGACGGAAAGTGAAAGACTTATTTTTTATATTCGGGGGGGTCATGAAACGTAAAGATTCAACCAAATCTTTAGTTCGTTTTTTTTTTACGATCACAATACTTTCTCTGCCTGTAAGATAGCGAGTAAATAATAAACCCAACCAGTTATCTGCTAAGATTTATTATTATTATCATCATTATTATTATTAGCACCGCGTCTTACTACTCGTTCGGGTAATACGCACTCACGCTAATGTGTAATGGCAGAGTGATTGTGAGAAGAAATGGAGGACCTACAATTTAACATAGGATCCGAACCACGGTGGAGGCCTGGCACTCCACACATTTACAAGTTGTTATTAATACACATCTTGCCAGAGGTTAAGGAAGGGCTTGGTAATCAGATAAATCTGTGCTGGGACCGAGGATTGAACATCACATCCTCAGCACAGAGGTCTGACATCCTACCCTTAGAACAACAGGTCACCTTTCAACTTAATTTATTTTCATAGATGAGTAATTTATTTAAAGTGTCAATCAATAGTATTTTAGAATCAATTTTATAATATAAACAAAATATAAGTCAATCAAATGTGTTATTTCCTGTAGCTAAATTTAGAAACTTCTTTTAAATTGATTACATGTTAGAAGAGCGGGTTCATTTGTTAAAACTGGGTGAATTTTTAGCGTGAATTTGTGGTAGCCAAGTCTTATTCTCCACTCACTCAAAATGTTCAATTGCTGGTGATGTAGAGGTGGGAATTATAGTTCAAGCATACTAGCAATGGGGTTTCTTAAATGTTTTCCCAATATCCATTCACGCAGACGCGGGTTCGCTTATTCTATATTCTACCTTCATCATTCTTAACCTATTAGTTTAGTAAAAAGTGGATGTGCCTGGATGTTTGGAAACAAGTACGAATACATTAGTTTGAAAATCATAATACTCATCCTAACTATTTAGCTGTCTGTCTAGTTTTATTCCTTTTCATTTACAATTTAAATTCACTTTCTTTAATTTACTGTATCTTCCCCCACTTTACCTCCTTTCTCTCAGTCCAAGTGTCCTGAATCAGATGATTGTGATATTCCTTTCTTCTTATTTCTGTTTCCGTTTTAATTCCCTTTTATAATATTTCATATTTCTGCCTTGTTCATTGCTTCTCTTTCCCTGTATTTTTTCTACTGGGCCAATGTCTCGGGAATCAACTAAAGAAGGCACATTTTTATTTAAAAAATAATATCCGTCTCATTTGAATGTCTCTTTTAATTCAACGACCATTGAAGAGCAAACACTTTACCCTTTTTTATTATTATCAATATTATTCAAGAGTGGAAACGTGTTGCTGGGTTTATTGGCAAAAAAAATTAGGAACTCGTTTGATCTTTTATAAAATCCATAAAATGAGAAGAAAGAAGATAAGATATTCCATTTTTACTCGAGATAATTTATATATTTTGTTTTCTTCAATTTTTAATCAATTAATTTGAGAATGAGTATATTTCACTAAAATGTAAATTTATCAAAGGGCAAGTGTGGAAGGAGAAAATATGGTTTCTAATTATAGTTAATTTCAGTTATTGCTGTATGCCGGTTAAGTTCAACCGCAGCTTATAATACCCAGCTAAGGGACGTGAATTGTAAGTTGATTTATTGTAACTCACCAAAAAGGAGGGTGGGATTGAAAATCATCGCAAACTATTTGTGTTCTTGTCTTGGACTGATATGAGAGAGAATTTTATCTTATCCCTCCAAATTAAGTATTTCAGTTGGATTAGGGAAAAATGCGCCCAAGAAAATTGCGCATTCCGAGAAAAAAGGGGAAAATTGCGTTCTTTTATCAATCATCACACCATTAGGTGGGAGTAGTGCGCCCCACACACTTTCACACGCTTACTAAACAAGTACACCCAAGTACCTAACAAAGTGTTTGAAGAGTCTAGCCTAGATTCAAAAAATTGAGTAAACTGTCTTCAATAATTAGTTTGGTAACTTCAATTTATACGTTAACATCAAATGCTTACAGATACACACTAATCTTTATTTCATTGAAAAACCAAACATAACCTAAACAACAGACAAAGAAACAGGTGCGATAAATCGATATACTTTGACCTTCTAAAGACCTCATTATGTGCGATGAATCGATTTGAAATACCCACCTTCCTAAACAAAAGGATACGATTAACCGAACTACGCCGGTGAAAATGGTAAGGTCGTGATTAAAGTGAGGAAAGTGCGCCCACACGACCTTGTTAAAATTAATTAGGTGAGACATTGTTATCCAACTAAATCTCCGTAGAGACCCTCCCAGAGGGGTTCCTGCTACACTGTCCATAGACTTTGACGCCCTTCACAATGCAACTACTAACACCCATCGGGACCGGAACCTTTTTGTCGGACATGGACGTAAGTCCATGAGTGCCATTCCGGGTACTAGGGTAACCGAAAAAACCAGTGCCAGCCATTCCATGCCAGCCCAGCCCGCCTTTGTTTACTTGTAACAACAAAAAATCCTCCACTGTGACCAGATGGAGGGGGGAGTTGGTTTCTCCTAGTGATCACCCATCACGAGGAAGTCATTACCTCAGCCTTCAAACACCCGTCTTCTCAACCTTCGTTCTCTCAAAACACCCCGTTCTTCCTTTTCACCTACCATCTTAGCTGCTACCCCAGCACTTTTGAGACCAGCTGTCCGGAGTAACTCAGTGGGGACCTCGAGGAGGTGCCTTGAAGACCATCTATCCCCATTACACGGGTACGCACTACCAACCGGTTAGTGTGTGTCGAGAAGGGAGTATCCCCCTCCTCACACACATATGACCTTGTCGGGGTCTTAGCTATACCGGACCCCGTCTATCAAATTGCCCAGGGGCCGCCCCGTGGAGGCGCCCCGATAGGACTTTTAGAGATCTGTCAGTACCGGAAGGTGGCAAAGACAGTCTAGTGCTCGTTTATACAAAACGTGCGTGGGTCCAAAGCGCATCCGAGCCGCCATACACCGGGCCGGACCCTAGGACTGAGTACCGTGACCCCCAATTATGTGAGACAAACAAAGTCATGTAGGCACCTTTTTCCTACCTATTAGTGTGGTGATTCACGCAAAGGCGCAGTTTTCCCTTTTTTCCGGGAGTGCGCAGTTTTCCTGGTGCCATTTCCTCGACACCTGTCAGTCACTCACATCGGTAGACTCGCAGAATAAAAGCTTCAAGTTATTCTAGTCTAGTTTGCCCGTGACTGGAAGGTTGGGGTTTAATTTCCAGCTTGGGGGTGGGTTTTACTAAATGGCTTCTTGCTTTCCCACAGTGAAAATGAATATGTATTTTCTTTAAACGATACGTACATAATGATCACATTAGTGTATTAAAATTATGATGCTTTTTATAGGAAGTAGGATGGTTGTTAAAAAAATGCACACCAGTCAATTTTGATTGCTCTAAGCCAACCCTCCATTGAAAATAGATATTAATATGAAATTAATATGAAATTAATATAGGTTATTTTTATTATTAATATTGGTTACCTCAATTATCAAAGCTTTTATTGATATAATTTCTTAGTATATCAGCTCACCATAAAGGATCCCCTCATTTAGTTGGGCAATACAGCTTAAATCAAAGATCGCATCGTTTTGCAATTTTCAGTATATATTTGACTTGAAAATACCTGCTTCAGAGGCTGAAATTCCTTAAGGTATCACTTTATTACTAGACTAACCTTCTGAATACTGGGAGATCAGGGTTGGAATCCTAGTCAAGTCTACTGAGGGTGTTTTTTCCTAAATGGTTTCTCACTCTCCTTCCCCGTAAATGCGGATATATCATACTAATATTATAAAGAGGAAAGGTTTGATTTTTTGTTTGTTTGTTTGTTTGTAATGAATAGGCTCCGAAACTACTG
>CABEEJ010001828.1:0-15706 GCA_901482245.1 Timema douglasi
TCATACTCACTATCACCCTCATACTCACTATCACCCTCATACTCACTATCACCCTCTCACTCGCTATTACCTCATACTCACTATCACCCTCATACTCACTATCACCCTTACCTCATATCATCAGGACATGGAAAAAGCCCCACGAAAAGGATGTACGATTAGTGTATTCGGTCTTTCCCTGGTCAATGGTAATATATATATACATACCTTTTGATAATGAAAAATATATTATTTTAACTTTTATTAACTTTAATTTGGATCAATTAGTCTAATAAATTATTTTCTATTCCCTTGATAAAATTATGTTAAATTAATGGTTTTGCGTTTTTCTTACACTATTAACTCTAATCTAATTTTTACTAGTCCACACCCACGACCTCACTAACTATATAGTTGGTTTTAAGAGTTCGATTATTAAAATAAAAATATTTTTACCATCCTCCGAATATTGTGAACGCCAAACCTTTCACTGCCAGACCTAACGGAACATCACCTGGAGACAAACTCCAAAGCCAAACCTTGAACTTCCACTAGATCTCGGTTCAAAACCGACTCCACTACCACAGGTCTCATTTTTTACACTTTGCTTCAAACCGGCAAATTACGTCATCTTTTGTCATGCCACCACTTCACCGGGGCTCTCAGTCCAATCATATTGATATATAATATCTAAAATTGAATGGATGAAATTCATACAGATATAAATAACAGCAAAACAATGGGGTAGAATTAACCATAAATATTAGGCAACAGAAAAAATATCCTGTTGGAACTTCTTTGGGACTCACTCCAAAACACCTAATTTATCGTGCTAAAACATTCCTGGACTAATACCCTGCCAAAAAAGAAAAACTTCAACTCAATCGTTTAAGTGATTTCATAAATATATACAAATATCCGGTTGACACTTCACCGGGATTCACACCAAAACACCTTTTTATACACAAATAATGGTAAAACCTGCCTGGATATTGGTTCATCACAAAAGTAAAAACCACAACACAATGGGTTAAGTATTTCCAGAGATCCTAAGTAACATATATAAATATTATTATTATTATTATTAGTAGTAGTAGTAGTAGTACCGGGTCTTACTAACCGTTTGGGTTCTACGCACTTACGCTAATGTACAATGATAGGGTGGCAGTGAGATGAAATGGAGTACTTACAGGTTAACGTGGAATCCGAACCACGGTGAAGGCCTGGAATCCCTCAAATTCACAAGTTTTAATTAATACTCATCTTGATAGAGGTGAAGAAAGTGTTTGGCAATCAGATAAATATGTGCCGGGATCGAGGATTGAACCCCGGACACTCCACACAGAGGTTTAAAACATTGCCCCTAAACCCACAGGTTACCCAGATATAGATAAATCCGGCCGTATCTTTAACGGAAAATCAAACTCTAACCATATGTGTGCAAGATCCTCTCTTAGCAGACATCCTGATGAATAGAAATAAATGCACCCCAATCGGTTATGAAATTCCTAGTATCTTTGGCTATAGACAGACATTCTTAAAAACATTACAGAACTACTAAAAATATTTACATTCCAAACCTTAAAAAAGCAGAGATATCATTTAAAGTGTTTTGAAGCTCGTAAACCAAAATATACAATATTTCTCCTTGCTTTTCCATTATTTAACCCTCCTAACTCTGATATTGTATTAATACTTCTCTACGACATGGCTTGTTTTATAGTTTGAAATTCTAAAATTGATTTAGTAAAAAAACAGGTTAAATAAAGAACACAGTTAACATAATACATTAAATTTATTTAGAAATATATAATCAATGTAAATCTTAATAAACCACAATTTTTCTCAATTAAAATAAAAAGCTTTTTACTAATATTTATATTGAAACCGTTATGGTAACATTAAATAAAATACATAATAAAACTATGGTCCCACAAAGTAATACATAGTCATAACAGCTTTGATGAAACAAATTAATTAACTTTTATAACTAAACTATTTCCAATGGATAAGATTTTATCAAATCTAGTTTGTTTTATCTAACCCGGAGATATTCATATACAAATTTTAAATCATGATTGGTACTCTTAAATTATATAGTTTTTTTTAAACTCAGCTTATTTGTTATTTGCGTTGCATTTGTGGAATATAATAATTAATCATTAATACATTTATTATTAGCTATACATAGTAATAAATATTCTGAAAAGGGGGATACTTGCTTTATGCTACCATGTAGAAACAATAAATGTGGGTAGCAGTGCCAAATTTTAGTATATAAAAATATTAATGAAAGCTAACATAATTAATTAACTAAGTATGTAACTAATGATTATTGATTTTTATCATGATCAGAACAATAATATAAAATTAAATAAAACCATTTGTTCATCGCTAAAAGACATAACCCCTCCCCCATCACTCCTTCCCAACAGTCAATAAATAATTTAAGGACTTAAGGCCTTCTCTAAATTAGGCCGTGAGCGTAGCTAGGCAAACTATATTGCAGTCATGTGTGGAGGTATAATATACCGCGAGGGGTGAACCTATATGTTGCACCTTTTCAATCTCGACGGAGTGTACTTTTGCTCTTCGGGGTCACAGCTGAATCCACGACCCGATATTACACTTTCTGCCTTTCACTTCTTAGGGAACTGAGAAGATTAAAAACCAATTGGATCAAAATTGATTCGATTTAGTGACCGACGTGGGATAATAATTATGGTCCCAACTCGACTAATAAAAAAACAAATGCTATTGACGAACGCAGGTTCTAACAGCTCGTCGACTATTACGCGAGTGTCGTCACCTCCTCTTGACAACAGTTTTTTGTTTTTGAATATTTAGTTTATAGAATATTCGAGTAACGGGATGCATTGATCACTGTCGCTCACCACTCAGCCTTTGGCCTTCGAGAAGATTTTGCCTGGGTGGCCGATAGAACGAGACATAAGGATGTTGCACCACGTAGATATAAGTAACTTATTTGTTGCGAAGTATATTGTAAATTAAATACATTATGAGTATTATCACGTTGGACTAGATCTGATTATCTCTATTAATTGGTCAAAAGGGATGTATATAATATAATCGCTACACCAGCAAAGACACAGAACTACTAGATAAACTATAGTAACTAATTAGTTTTGAAATTTTAGCTAATTTTCTCTCACTGCGTCTTACTATCCATTCTGTTTAAATTAGGAATGTGTACGATTTAATTTAGAGTAAATGTAGACACACTTGCATAGAGGGAGAGTAGAAAACAATTAATTAAAAAACATACTCTGTTGACTCGACTGTGTTTCGTCATCAGCAGACTAGTCTATTGATAATGTGACCATCGTTACTCAAAGTGTGTTCCTCGGAGCCCTGGCTGCCTGAGACCCTTTCAGGGGCTCCTAGTTACCTTAGAATCTTTGTGAGATGGTTATTTTTTTACTGTACACACAAGTTAAATCAAAATATTTCTTATGATTGAAGGCAGAATACGACATACGAATACAGCTGTCTTCTATTAGATCCATCTATTAAAGAGGTTTGAAATGAATGTTAATCAAGGCCCCTATTTTTACAAAACTTTTATTTTCGAGAAAAATAATAAAATTATTGTTTTAACTTTAACAAATAATAATTTTGTTGATATATTAATGTATGTATAACTATCATAGAATAATTATAAAACATTTTAAAAAGTTTTAAGTAATATTTGAAAGAACATCAATAGGTAAGATCTCACTTAAGCAACCTCTTTTCGAGGCTCCATAATTCTTTTTAGGGGTTTAAAGAGCTCAAAAGGCCAAAATAATTTATAACCAGTACCTTAGAACATTCCACCACCTAGGCATTAAACAAATATTAGGCTTTACACTAAGGAATTTATTTTATACCCTTATCGGTGGACAAGCGGCCTTAATATCAAGACCGTCTATTTGGATTTTCCCGGTGATGGTGAGTTTGGGGTTCGAATCATTGTAGGTAGTTTTGAGAGTATTTTTTTCCATTGAGGTTTTCTTCCTTCCTCTCCAAGCCAATTTCCTCTAAAACAGTTCTTTACAAACTATTTAAAACAGGATTAAAATTGTAGAAAGCACACTACCAATATTAACCTAGATTTATTGGTCATTTAGCCTGGGGTTATCGTTAATATAATTTTATATATTAATACTGTTTTTTATCCATAATTTTATATTTTCAAGTAATAACAGAATGTAAACACTTCAAAACTTTTCTCCACCCACCAAAAATCTGCTTACGACCCACATATTGGGAACCATTTCTCTGGACGAAAAAATTCTTTAATATTTTGAAGGAACCCTTAAAGTATTTTGGTGAAATCCCTATTTTTCTGACACATTATGTTCGAAAGGAGTAAATTACAAATTACACATCTAAAACAATATGGTGTCTTAAATAGCTCATACAATTGAATAAAATGTTTCAAAAGTATCTATTGCCTATTTATATTTATTATCTACTCTCCTTCGGTACCTAAACTTGGCCAAAATATTCTTACTAATCTCCTTTTTTATTATTATTATTATTATTACCAGCCTCTTCTATTCATCTTTTTCAAATACACGCGTTCACTTAACATGTTTTTTCATTGTTCAAAAATTATGGAAAGACCAATAAAATGCAAGTTTCATTCAAATTCTCGTGGAATCCCAAACAAGGGCTCGTGGAACTCTGTTTGGAATCACTGATCTATATCATACCTCCCTCGTCCAGGCTAGGATTAGTTAAAATATGTAAATCCCGAATGACTCGTAAAACGTGATGTAAAATGAAGTTCCGACGTGATTATAAATCTCGATCTTCAGAGCACTAGCGTTCAATTTTCAGAGTAAGGGATATTAAGAAAATAAAAACTTATTTTTTGCCTAAAGTTGATAACATTTTATAAGTTGCTGCTCGTGAAGGAAGGTTCTTTGGCACCCTTCTCCCCCCCCCAATACACCCCCCCCCCGTCTTCTTTATACAAACTAAAAAAAAGAACATATTTTGAAATTAATATCAATTTTCTCATTTTTTTACTACATCATAAAAAACATAGAAGAATAAGATTTTTCTTTATATTCTATTGAAGAAATTAGTCGAACCATAATCCTATCAAAGCGAGACTACTAGTAAAATTATGGTAGCATGTACTCGCCATCATTTTGTGGCTGTGTGGCGGCTGGTCACGCAGTACGAGCTCCGACTGTACCATAGGGTGGTTGCCATGACAATATGACGTCACTGTCATTTACAATGGACCGTGCACACGTACTAGACTAAGTGGGTGCTAAGCAGACACTAGCGTGTGTTTGATTGCATCATCATAGGTTACAAGTTGGAGCGATAGTGTTCCCGGTCAACTAGGCTTTCACTAACGTTCTTGCCTACCGCCCTGTAAATATTAAAATCAAACAGTAATATAAACATTATCATTAAATTTATTTTTACGCTCATCTATTTGAAAGGACCAGTGATTTCTGCGCTTGGGTGTGGTCTAATACACAAACAAAGAACAAGTACATTTCTTGGCAGTACTAAAACCTCTATGGATATTTAATTTCTTTTGTTTTTGTAACCTATAGAAACGTTGTTGATATTATAGTTTTTTTTGTTTGTTTTTTATAAGAAAAGTATTGTTTGTGTTGTTATCAAGAACTGGCTATTGTGTATAAATAGGACCATTTTATTGGAGTGTGTACTGCTGTGGAAGATATTGATGGTGAGAATAAATAACTTACAATTATTGTTGTGGTGTGAACCCATAGGGTTGTAGAATTTTATTAACCATTATACCCGTTAGTGGCGAGTCCGGGTACCCAGAGGCCCGAGGTTAAGTCCGGGTTGTTTCTGCACTGGCGCCAGCCGGGCAGGCATATAAATAGAGTGTGGAAACAGGGATGTGGACTTATTTGAAGGTTTGAGGGGGAGAGAACCCTTACATATTAATTAAATTGCTTCGTGTAAAATTAGTGGGATAATTTTTTCGTCAATTTAAATGGGAGTGCCGTATTTTTCTTCCACTCTCTAGAGAGGAGAGCAGCTTTAGAGACCGTATGTGATAGACTAGTACCTCGAGCCTCACAAACCAGATGGAGTTTTCAATCCAGGATAATACGGTCTTCACGTAAAATGCCGATGTTCCGAAAGTATACAGACCAGCGTTCCGAAAGTATATATCTCAGGGACGATATTATTGGCTGCTGGGTTTGTTAACGTGTTGTAAAATAGCACTTTTATTTTTGTTTTGGCTAAATATTTAATTAGTGCTTCATGTTTCTATTGTTGAATTACTTACAGCTCCTGCTGACCGATCTATTGAGAATATCTGCTGCTATTGACGACTTCGAATAGGCGATAATCGAAATTAAAAATAAGCTATCTGATAGACAAGAGGAAGGAATTAATATTCTCACAAAAGGAATAACGCCTAGGAAAAGCCCACGATTGAATTATGTGAATTTAAATTTATTGGAAAAGGAAATATGTAATATATTTGTATTTCAAATAAATGAACGCTTTGAATTGAAAAACCATCTTTGTGGAGTAAATATATTTCAGCCCGAACACCTCAATGCATATTAAAATAAATTCTTCCGGTAGATGATATTTACCAGTTTTGGAGTGTTTTTCCAATGATTTCTAAAAAATATTTTCAGTCATACTTTGAAGTTGCTTACTCAAATTCAGAAATAGCATAAAAAACATTACTGGCTTCTTGTAAACATTAAATATTATAACTTCTTTAGGATTGGACAGTAAATTTAAATCAGTCACAAAAACATCACAAATTCTTGTGACTATTTCTATGATTACTTTGGAAAGTGAGCGGTATATTTCAACTTTGAATTTAATCAAATTCTAGTTAATAAACACCATGGACTAAGACAGGCTAACGTCTTTGACCATGTTGTATATAGAGCAGTCGATGTTTCTTTAGATACCAGACTTTCAAACTATTAATAGAAAAAATTATTTCTGACGAAAAATAAAATTAGATTTTTATTTCAAAATAAAAACTTACTGCAAAACTAATTCTCATCTATATATTATGTATAGTGCTCAAAATGGTGTCTAGAACCTATATACATATACATATGTATATATATATACTTTACTTACATATGTGTGGTTTTATATATATATATATATATATATATATATATATATATATATATACTTTACTTACATATGTGTGTGGGTTTCACGATTGATAGTTTTCGACTTCGAACCAAGGGAATTTTTATAGTTCTATAACATTATTTGTTTAAATATAGTTTATAAGGTAAATACAAGGTGGCATAAGGTTGGAATAAGGTAAGCTTTACTAAACTTTATTTGATAATTTTTAATAGAGTGCCCTTTCTTATGATTTACTCACGAGCCAGAAGTGCTGATTTTTATATTTTATAAGCGTTATTTCATAGTTATTTATGATTCATATGTCCTATATTAGGTGTCATAAGTGATAAATGAATATCACATGACGCTACCTATTAAAACCTTAAGGTATATCTAATCACATTTAAGGATGCCAGATAAAATTATTACTACAAAAACAAATATGGTATGCCTATATTTCCACTATGTTACTTAAATAATGATTTAAACATATTTAACAAGCAAATATAATCTTAAATAAATGTTTAAAATAATGTTGTAATTAATTGGAATAAAGTATAAGTTCAAATACAGTAATTGGCTATGGTTAACTTTTGATCATATTTATTCGATAAAAACTATAATTGGCGGTAAAATTGTAACTGAGGTTTATGAAAACGATGGCGTACATTCAATAGAATCATTATTTTACTTTTTCATGGTCTGATAACCTCAGATGTTTCTATGATAAAAATTGCGCCATAATACTTCACTGGATCAATTTAAGTACATAATTTAATCAGGTGTACGCCTCAGTAGATTACATATTTAGAGAAAATCAATAGTGGTAATATGGGTGTGATGGTCCTCTTAAATAGGAAAATGAGTTTTCATTTATTTGAGATAGTTAGTGTGCACGTTCTGAACAGATGTATTATAGCAGCACACGATTTCTTATCAGCCAAATTAAGTCTAGAAGTAACATAACAACAATACCCAAGCTAAGGAACAAAGAAAGAACTGAGTATACTGTAACATAATTATATCACTATAATGTTCACTGTTTAAAGAAATATGAAAATACAATTATGATGCAAAAGTTGAAATTATTATTGGATAAAAAGATATTCCAGATTAAAATTTAAATATTGATACTTACTGTTATAGATGCTTTTCTTTCTATACTAGTATGGCATCAATATCTTTCTTCCGATACTTTAAATGAGTACAGTATCAATACTTTTCTTTCAATACCACATACCTAACTCAGGCCGTTAATTCATCGCTGTGAAAACCCACATTTCACAGATAATAATACTTTCAACAATCCAAGAATCTAGCAAGGGCTCAGCACCAACTAAGCTAGTATGTCGGACAGGTCAAAGAAGCTAATAAAACGGTCACGTTTATCCAACGCGTCTTACTACTGGTAGTTCTGTGAACAGTAGACCACGCTTCCTCCATGTTATTATCGTCACCACAGTTTTACTAGTAGTTGTGTGGGCAGTAAAACTTGCTTCCTGTAGGTTATTTTCGTTATTACAGTATCTCATGTAATCGGTCACTGTGGCTATATGGATATTTTCTGATATGTCTGATAGTACCACCATATTATCTACAAATAAACTTACTATAGATTGGAACTTAATTTGAAAGTTAGCGTTTTCTTGAAAAATTAAACAACCTTTTTAAAAATATTTAATACACCCTTTATATTTAATATATATATTTTTTTAATTGTTGAAATAATTTTTAATAAACTTGTAAATTTCAAAAATTAGTGCTTATTTATCTACCGTCAAAATTATTTATATTATTTAAGATATGTCATAATCTTATTTATCATGTAATGCCAGGTCAAGACTAGACCAAAACACAGAACAGAACATGCTGGCGAACAGTTATATCCATATATGTATGTATATTTATAAACACATCTATGTTTATATATAAAGCTTCACATATATTTATATACACACACATATCGCACCATCAATATTATTGGAAACACGTTGACAACATATTTGCAAACAGGTTATTTTCAAGTTTAGACACTTTTCCTCAGCTAACAAAACAACGAATTTGTTCTTTGGAAATGTTCATCAACATATTTTGTTCTGTGTTTTGTTCTGATCTTGACCCGACATTACATGATAAATAAGATTATGAAATATCTTTAATAAAACAAATAATTTTGACAGCAGTTAAATAATCACTAAATTTTGAAATTTACAAGTTTATTAAAAATGATTTGAACAATTTTTTTAATATATTGAATATGAACGGGGTATCAAATAGTTTTCAAAATGTTGTTTAATTTTTCGAGAAAACGCTAATTTTGAAATTAAACTCCAAACTATAATAAGCTAATTTGTAGGTAATATCGCTGTACTATCCGACATATTAGAAAATTAGTATATAGCCACAGTGACCGAGCAGATTAAAGACTAATAACGAAAAGAGTGGGTAGGATGAAAGGTTTACTGTTCACAGAACCAACAGTAGTGCAGTAGTAACTATATATAGTTGACTTTGAGATGACCGTGAAGACCTCCTCTAAATAAAACAATTATGTCATTTTGTCAGCGTCTCAAAACAAAACGTTGTATGGAACATTTTTTTCTAAAATGCGTTTTTTTAAAGATATTTTACTGTCCCAGCTTACAAAAATCATTATATATACGCGATGTTTGGAAACTGATGGCACAAACTGCACATATAATTTGTTTGAAACAAAAGTAATATAAAATCCATTTATATCCAGCAAACTATTGTATGTTAATACCATTAAATTGTGTTCGAAGTCTCAGCGTAAAGCACTGAGGAGATCAAAGCTGTGCAAGCATGCGTTACAAGATGTTGAATAGGAACTAGGCACGCGGCACTGCACATTGAGTAATGGCGAGCACTTCCTGTGATTCAGGACCATTAATGAGGACCCTCAGAACGCATTTCCATTTCTATATGGACTGGGGTGTTGTTTACTATTAATATTGTGGTATGTTCTGCTGCCGTGCTCAAAGATATTGAGGTGTGCAGTGCTATGCGCCTAGCTTCTATGCAACCTCTTGTGCATGCATGCTTGCACAGATTGGCTGTCCCGGCGCTGTACTCAGAAACTTTAACAATTTAATGGTATTAACATAATTTGCTATATATAAGTGTATGGTGAGTTTGTATTACCTTTTATTCTAACAAACTATACGTGCAGTTTGGGTGTTGAGTTTTCAAACACTTTGTATATAAATCTGATCATACGTAGTATATTAATTAGGATATTTTTATCATACACTAACTTTGTGTATGCCTGAAACCAAGAAGGTTTATCACCAAACATTTTACATAACGCTTCTTTTATTTATTTTTGACTTGGTTTATTTCTGACCATGACAAAATATGTTTCCATTGACAATATGAATCCCATGCTAGCATAAGTCAGCCTAGTTTTAACCAAGGTGGAAGTTTAGGGTATTTTTACAGTTTCTATAGCAAAAAACATTTTTTTGCCAAAATAAAACAAATATTGCCTTAGCTTAGACATGGAATATAATTTTACTTATATGGAGCCCTCAAAGATTGTAGAATATCGGTCATGAGCATAGTGGCATTGAATAGGAAATCTTTTAAACGACGAGGAAATTTGTCACCCTTGACAGATATTCAAGTAATGTTAATATCATCATGTAACTACAACTAAAATCTATGTTTTATACTGAAGCAATAATTTATTTGTTTTGACCAAACAAATATTTTGCAACATAAACTGCAAAACAGTGAACTTATCTCACGTTACACTCAACGCAAATGTGGGTACTTATCTTGCAAATAATACTTTTATCCCATGTAAATATTTGTATAGCCTGAATATGTAGTAAACCAAGGAAATAACAACCAATATATATATATATATATATATATATATATACATTTACACTTTTCTTTCTAATTTATAAATGAGCTTTACGTATTGATCTATTTCTTTTTATTCTATCATTGATTTATGTATTGATAAATTTATGTATATATATATGTTATAAATAACTTATGTATTGATATATTTCTATCTATGATATAAATAGTTACTTATCGATACCCTTATTTATTTTCTATAAATGAAAAATGTTTTTATACTTTTATTTCTATGTTAGAAATAAGTTACGTATGTATGCATTTATTTCTCATATATATATATATATATCAGTTACATAACTATACATTTCTTTCCATGCTATAAATAAGTAATGTATTTAAAATTTCTTTATGTGCAATAAATGAGCTACGTATTGATATATTTATTCATATGCTACGAAGGATTTACTAAGTTATATTTTTATTTATATACTGTAAAACAATTACATATTGAAACATTTCTTTATATTTTATGAATCAGTTACGTATCGATAATTTCTTTAGATACCGCATCCCAAAGTAAGATTACGTTATCCCTCTTCTGGAGCTAATTTAAAGATTTGAAATTTATGCCACATTCCTTCATGACTATAAATTTCGATCCTTTTTTTTTATGAGCCACATAGTATTCCTGAAGAATGAATGGACTGCTGTAAAAAACAGAAACAAGTTGGCCGTTTGCCAAATGAGATCCTTTATTCCCTTCGTTGCCAACTAATCTAACGGCGTCTTCTTTTGATCCCAGGTGTTTTAAATTGTTTTTATTGTAACGCCCCGAAACAGTTCTACCGTAGAATAGAGTACATAAGGAATTTAAATTAAGTGAACTCTTCTTAGGACAAGTTTTCCTCATATTTCAAGACTTGAGTGTGTGGAATATTTTAGAAAGATCGTCTAGAACAGTGGGCTAAGTCACATCCAGAATTTAGGCAAGAATTTTCGCAATTATTTAGTAAATAGTAGGGTGCACCACACCGACATTATATTTATTTTAACTTAATATAGAGACATTTACAAAAAAAACTCGACTATTTAAGGGAAAATATGATATATTGTTATTAATAAATATTCCATCAAAGATTATAAATAAAATAATATAGGCCTACACCTTTACAGAAATACCTCCATCAAATAACATAACAATCGATTTCAACTGCCAGAGACTTTCATACAACATATATATTTGTTTATAGCTAAAAAATTGCGGGTTTTATAAAAATATATTTAATATAAAGTTTTTAAAATTGAATATTACAACAAGTATACAATGATAAGTTAGTTATTATCTGAAATATTTGCGTAAATATTATCAAAATTAGAAACTGATACTTTTCTAAAGTACACTTAGTCATTTTAATTGGAAAACGAGACTTTCCATTTTGTCTATAATACCTGGATATATAATTTAATCAAAATCGTTAGGCCCCTTGGCCCTGTTGAGTGCAAATCTAAAACCTATTTTGTGGGATGGTGGGCGGGAGGGTGAAAGGTGTGGCGTGGGTTCACAACCGACTAAAGTATCCTTCCACGCCAACAAGAACAGATGGATCACAGAAACCGTAGATGGCGCTAGGGACAGGAATTACGGAAAAATCATACGTTTGGAAATATCAGTTTTCTCGAGAACGAGTGGATTTTTTATGTTAATACCTTCAACAACCTCTCTAAGATAATGTATCAATGTTTAATAATTGTTATATTTTTTCTTTTTTCTTATAAATTTGTCAGTTTACTATAGAAAAATGTCAATTCTCATAGATATTTTACCACTGTTAAAATCATAGAGGAGGTGTGTATAAAAATCATAACCTAATTAACAAACTTCTATTACTGAAAAAACCGTTTCCGAAAAGAAAATTGCAAAACAATAAGACATCTTGAAGATAACTGTTTGTTCTCATGGCTCTGCATTTCCACGCTATATGAAAAGGCCCAATCGCCTTAGAGCTGATTTAGAAGGAAATCAATTTATATTCTTTTTGCCCATCATGAAAATACTCTTAATTCTAGTGCTAGATATCTAATTCCAAAAACACATCGGGAGATCCTTATGAATATCCTAGAACCACTTTTTCGGTTTCAGGGTCTTGAAACATCAACATTATCTATCCAAATCTTACTTTCAATTAGTCTTTAAACTATCACAACACTACTCTCTACGAAGGGTTCAGAGAAAGTAATATTATTTTTTAATATAAAAAATGGCTTATGCAAAAAAGTGGGGCTAAAATAAAAGTTCATCAATAAATTCATTGTTCTGGGATGTGGTGTGTAGAATTTAGAGAAAAATAATATATATTCACGTGGAGATAGGTTGGGAACTTTTATTTAAGGCCAGATATATATATGTATATAAAGTCTCCCCATGAGCATAAAACCAGAAAATATAAGTTGGACGCCTTGGACTGCTTACATACTAATGTGTTCCTTACTTGCTGTTAAATACAAATATGTTGTATAGTAATTCCGTATAGCTACACCAATAGAGCAGGAATGGTAATATTAGGATTTGACAAAAAAAATATTCTACAAATGAGTTCTACTGCTGCATAGGAACTACCCGTAGCACGTGAAAAGAACGTGTCCAAAGCGACACGGCAACAGTCAAATGGAAGTTCAGTTGATAGAGGGTATAGGATTTCAAGACAGCCGGGCTAGCACCATACTTCCACCAGAAAGGTATAAAAAGAGAAAATGGAGAGTTAGTAACATATAAAGCAAAAACGGCTAATCCTATAGTTTTAGAGTTATCAGGTTTAATGTCGGCCAAGCTACTTAGCTTGACTAGACAAAGGAACGAAATCCAAAATAATAAACGGTAAGATGACCGTAGCTCAGTTACACTAGTCGATGACTAACAAACAGTTGTCCATACAAAATTGTACTAAGGCCGGTCCTTTCCCAGTGGGTACTGCCAGAGCACTCAATAGTACATTTTTTATACCACTACCCACTTCCTGGGGTATACATCAAATCTAGTACACACTAACTTTAAATACTTGGACTAATGAGGTACTAACAAGGGGTAAGGTGACCTGGCGGTCTAGGGGTAAGGTGTCGGAATTCTGTGCTGGTGATCCGGGGTTCAATCCTCGGTCCCGGCACAGATTTATCTGATTACCAAACCCTTCCTTCACCTCTGACAAGACACCTTGTGAATGTGGGGAATGCCAGGCCTCCACCGTGGTTCGGATTCCACGTTAAACTGTAGGTCCTCCATTTCATCTCACAATCACCCTACCATTACACATTAGCGTAAGTGCGTATAACCCGAACGGGTAGTAAGACGCGGTGATGATAATAATAATAATAATAATAATAATAATAATAATAATAATAATAATAATAATAATAAGGGGTGAATGAAAATACTATCTGTGCGGGCCACTATACAAAACTAGCCGTGTTCCTTACTTTTCGCACCCAAAATAGTAACACAGAGAAGGGGGTGGCAACAAGAATGCTGTGAGATACTGAGATAGCTAGGTCCTCAAATAAAGTTGTTAGACAACCTGCATGTAGTCAAACAAAATTTTAACATATGAACATGACGTTCATGGTGCAATGACATATAGTGAAGTCATGAGGACTTAAAACGAAATAAAGAACTCATGGAGAAGAGGAAGTTTAAAGTAAGCTCCTAAGAAAACAGTCTTATATACTAACTAAACAAGTCTGAAGGACTTGGAAATTTAATGAATACGTGGATCAATAAAGAAGATTCCCTCGGCGTCGAGGTGGTGACACCAACGTCCCAACCATCTCGGTCAGAAGTATCTTCTTCAGGTTCTGGAGCAGAGGTTCCTCCTTCGAGGATATCCAAAGATGAACTACAATTTGTGAACCTAGGGATCACCCACTATATACTCTTTATTTGACTATCAAATTTGTCATGTAAACAAGGAAAATGGGAAGGCAAGGGGGTGGGGGGAATGGTTGGATCAGGGGAGATATAAACTACAACTACCTATAGCTCCAACACCTCTATCCTACCAATTAATTAATTAATAATCATGAATAATTAATCATCAAGAACCAACACTACTGCTGCCTGTCAATACTCGTTCTAGCCCTCAACCGCTATAGCGAGAGATTCTAATCGATGAATAAAAACTCCAACACCTCTATCCAACCAATTAATTAATTAACAATAATTAATTATCAATGATTAATAATTAATCATCAAATACCAACATGTCAGGGTTGGGTGTTGTAGGGGGAAGGTCAGCAGGAGGCTATTTATACAGAGGAAAGTAGGTCAGGGGAATAACGGTATGTCAAACTGGGCTCTGAAAATAGGTCCAAGGTCAAGATGGAATGGTAGGGCATCCCCCCTATTAATGAGTTATCTGACCAGTATTTATCACCAAACATTGTTTTTGGTAGTCAAACATTGAAGGTCAAAAATTACGGTGGTTATGAAATGCAACTTGAATGTAAGAAACTAGCTCTACATACAAGGTAATGACTGGCAATTATAATTATATTAGACTGATTTATAGAACTAGTGGCAGATGAGAGAATGACATTTTAATGGACCTGAAATAAACAAGGCGTAGTGAGGGGTAGATGTTATATTATTATTATTATCACCGCGTCTTACTACCCATTCGGGTTATACGCACTTACGCTAATGTGTAATGGTAGGGTGATTGTGAGATGAAATGGAGGACCTACAGTTTAACGTGGAATCCGAACCACGGTGGAGGCCTGGCACTCC
>CABEEJ010001828.1:15749-57932 GCA_901482245.1 Timema douglasi
TGGCATTCCACACATTCACAAGATGTCTTGTCAGAGGTGAAGGAAGGGTTTGGTAATCAGATAAATCTGTGCCGGGACCGAGGATTGAACCCCGGCCGCCAGCATAGAAGTCTGACACCTTACCCCTAGACCGCCAGGTCACCAACGGTAGATGTTATAACTAGATCAAGATTTGTATAAGGCATAATAAGGTGAGCTGGATATATTTTTTATTATTATTTAGCACCGCGTCTTACTACCCGTCCATGTTATACGCTTTAAGTACTAATTACGCAATTGGATTATGAATTAGAAAGGATGAATTAGAGGAAGTGAACCCGCATTTGCGTGGAGGGGGAGTGGAAAACCATTTAGGGGAAACCACCCCCAGTTCACCCGACCGAGATTCGAACCCCGGTCTCCCCGTCCTCAGCTGTTGAGCTCAACACGACTAGCGCGTTAGCCAACTACGCCACAGAAGCGGGATACTGGATATAATTAGCTTAAAATAGGTATAGTCTGTAATGAAGGTAGCTGAATAGAACTAGCTCAAAATAGTAATAGGGTGTAATAAAGTTAACTGAATAAAATTAGAGCTTGATAGATGTACGGTGAAATGAGGTGGACTCAATAGAACTAGCTCTATATAGATATAGGGTTTAATGAGGTGGACTAGATATAACTAGTTCCAGATAAAGATAGGGTGTAGTGAGGTGGACTGAGCAGAATCGCCACCTTAGACGGGATGACAGTTTTTCAGTAAACGTCTATGAAGTCAAGGCCGTGGGATTCACCGCAGCTATGGATGGAACCACAGACTTCGATGTTTTAAGTATTCTACAGTAATCAACGATTCCTTATGACTTAGATAATTTTGTTTATAAAGATTAGTTATATCTGATTGCACCCCTTTAGTTTTTTATATTGTCGGAGACAATTTTCTTTTTGATAGTAGGTCTAGTTGACCGTTGGTCATGTTTAAATCTTGTTGACTTGCTAACTCAAGTTTCAGTTTATTTGTATTAAATATTGTGTCCTTTAAAATGCCGGACGGGTCCTATTATTTCTTGTTTTGTAAAATATTGTAATTACCTACAGAAGTCTCTGTTGAGATATATTTACGCCTCCGACGCAGATAGCGTAGATAAGTTATAATGTCTTGATAATGAGTTTATAATATTCAACTAGTTCCTTTTATATATATTTAAATCAGAATTTGTCATGACGCCTTGTACGGCGTGAGCATCAGTTCAGTTTATGGATGGCTATCCCCAGGTTGTCTGTTTTATTTATCTTATTACAATTCAGTTGATAGATACCAGTGTTTTAGGTTGGTCAAGTAATCACGCTTCACGTGTAGTATTAGCTACAGTGCGCAACCCAGGGAACTGCACTAGAGTCATAATGGGGTCCGCGCAAATAATACTCTTTAACTCTTACCTTTCAATCTATTTCTAGGTTTTTATGTTCTAAAGGCTCATGCCTCTAGAATTTTATGTACCAAAGGGGAATGTGAGCAGCCATTGTACTTTTGTTGACACCTGTTTCTTAGCCATCTACTGCTGTTATTAACAGCTGGTTATCCAAAGTGTTTAATGGATAATATTTTGAAGGCCCCATCAAGTACAGCCTGGTTTAGAGTTACATGTACCTTGTCATATATTATTCTAGTAGTAATTATTGAATTGTTCTACTTTATATAATTTACTTCTACCTGTGGCCTGGCGACTACGCAGCCCAAGTAGCCACAGTCTGATTGGATCGAAACCTTTAAACGTTTCTTCTACATTATTGTAAACCATTGCTAACTTAACTATTGTTTGTTATATCAATAAATCTTTATGTTTATCAATCTTTGTTCTTATCATTCATATAATGTATATAATATGTGTAATGGTACAAACTGCGCCTAGTCAGTTTAATCCTTACATAATGAGTAATGAAAATAAGAGATGTATTGTACGTCCGTCAGTAGGTTACGTCACAATACAAAAGATACATTAAAAAATTTTCACATTCTGTAGATGAAAGAAAAAACAAACAAATGAAAGGAAAGAATTTTTTTAAATGTGGTAAACAATAAAAAAAACTGTATTTTTCAATATTTTACTTAAATCCTTCTTTATATTTAGCCTCTCTTTATTATTTACACTGATACATTTATGTCTTAATCTTTATCTACCCAATTCTCCCTGTTCTTTGCTAGTTTATATTTATTTACTTCTTTTATTTATCTGACCAATCCATATATTTCCCATGCATATTCATCTATTTCTCTTTTCCACTACTTGTTATAACCCCTTATGTATATTTTACAATTTATACTCGTATTTACACCATTTTATAAACATATTTGTGTATATTTATCAATTCTTCTTGTTCTCTACAATACTACACTTAACTTAGTGTCTGTATATTCACATTTCTCTTTGACCCTTCCTCTATTTCCGTAAATTTCCTGTCTATCTTTAACCTGTTCACCTCTAAAGTTCTTCATTTATTTATTTTTCACGACTATGTACTAAGAAAGTAACAACTTCATAAACTAGAGAGAATTGGTGGTGGTATTAGTTCTAAGAAGCACGTGTTTGCGGGATAACACGATAAAAATTAAACCATTAGAACTAAGAAATATATAACAAGTAAGAAGGAAAGAATAAGAATAAAACAATAGATAGTTGGTAGAGGATAACGTTATAAACGAAGGAGTAAACACATAAAAAAAAGTGCAGTGGAAAACCAGTTATAAGCAAAGATCGGCCATCAGAAGTGTGTCCGAGGAATAATTAATAGAAATAAATAAATAGATCCGAATAAATAAAAATTTTGATAATGCGAATAAGGAAAGCCCTCGTGGTTCATAAAATATAAATTCTACAATAATTTAAGATAAGATATGATATACATAAACAATACTATTTAGTTCGAACAAATTATTGCTACAATGAAAGGAAAGTATAGTTTTGTTTCTTGGCAACGTACACTCATACGATTATTTGCATGAATAGTCAAAGGTTGGCTGAAATAAAGCAGAGATTTATGCTAAATAATTTTCGAAGATGGAAAGAGTAAAACGAATGAAAGCGATGTCGAGACGGTACAAACTTCTGTATCGGGCTCGACCATTTTGTTTCCCTGGCTATACAGGTATACAACTGCACAAAACATGCCTTCTCTGTAGTCAGCATTTGATATTATTTGGTTTGATAGTAAAGGGGAGGGTTGTCACATTAAGTTGATTCTTTTAGAATAAACGCAATATTATATTATCACAGTAACGATAAGCTTATAATCTAGTATTTACATTAACAAAATATTTAAGGTATTATGAGAATGTCAAACATGGTTGCTAGGACTCATATGTGTGCGTTACCGCATCATATGAGCTAGTTTAGATACATTAAGATATGTCATAAAAGGTTGAATATATTAAGAATGGACTAAAAGTGAAATGCAATGGGTAATGCCTCACTGGAAGTTCCAGGTACTGAAACCCTGACTTAATAGTGCCTATGATACTCCTGATGGTAAGAGAGACACAGAATAGAGCCCAACCAGTGGCGTAGCTAGGTCTGAAGAGCTCTGGAGCGGTTTAACTTGGGCGCCCCCCCCCTCATTGTTTCCATTCAAAGATTAACTGAACCATAACATCATATAGATTTAAGTAAATTTAACAGATTAAACTGAATTTAAAAGTAGCCCATGTTGGTGGTTTCTTATTATTCTTGTTTCATAAATAAAATAAGTTAAAAATCTATTTTCTTTTTGTGCATGGATTTACATTTACTGAAATGTATTTTATATTGAAATGCAAATCTGGTTAGTTTTTTACTTTTACACAATATAACAACTAAAGTTTTGGAGCTTGGAACTAATAAAACAGAGTATTCTAATATAGATAACATTTGTCATTTATTGTTGATCACATAGAAAAAAATACAACTATTGTAACACTTATTCATAAACGACATAGTATTTTTAAAGAAAAGTTTATCATTTACGTTTTTTGGTCCTTAAATTTTTTGTCAATAGGACATTTATTTGGGAAATATATCACAAATTAAAAGTGAAATCGTTTAACAAATGGGTTACCAACACAAAAGCTTTTTAAAAAATAAAAATAAATTTTTTAAAAGACAAAATTTTGAGCACGCACAATCACAGTATTGGCAAGGTCTCTAATACTCTTAAGTTTCTCACTGTGGCTTGAAAAACAAGTTTTAAGTCTTACAAGCTGTTGGTCTAAGTTAGGAGAGATGTCATCTGGGTATTTAAGTACTAGAGGCTTGCACGAGTCTAGAATTTCTTTGTCACCTGAGTCAGTTAAAAAAGAAGGTTTCAAACATTTGAAACACGTACAAATCTCAGTTATTGACTCAAAACGCTCGGTTAGTTGCGTAGTTATGATATCCAGGCTACGACTGAATACCTCAACCTGGAAACGTTTTTCTGTGTCCATGATGGGATCTTCTGTCTCTACTTCGTCGAACATCCTTTTTTTTCTTTCTTGATCTTGAGTCAGTGAAATTTTGCGCAACTTTCCATTCAAACAAAGATGAATTGCATCACTTTTAATTGTTTCCCAGTTACTTCTTAGGTTAGCAATTTTTGTTTTGAGGTTTAACAGCAACCTTGTTGCATGTTCTAAGTCTTCCTCGGTGCTTTGCAGTTTCTTGGAAATGATGCCCATTGTTTCAAGCTAAACACTTTGAACTACTATCAAAATTACCGTTTGAAACTGTTCTAAGTACTTCAAAAGACATTTTGCTTGATTAACTTCCTCTTTATTACTGCTCTCTAAGGTCATGACAGTTAATACTTTGATTATATCAAAGTTGCCACAACGAAGGGCGTCTATGGCTTTATTTCTTGACGACCATCTTGTAGGGCACACTTTTTTTAAGTGTTTTTCTCATGGTTGATTTAGTCAACAAAGACCAACTTGATATGGCCTCAAAGAAAACATACAAATTTTGCATATTGTCGAAAAAGTTCCTGATTTCTGGAGTACTTATTACCGAATCGTTGATGAGCAGGTTAAATCCGTGTGCACAACAGTGCACATACGTGGCTACGGGATTTTTACTTTTTATCCGGGCTTGAAGGCCGGAATAAATCCCGCTCATATTTGCGGCCCTATCATACCCTTGGCCCCTTACTTTAGAAATGTCAGAGAACTCTTCAATTACTTCAAGCACAAAGTTTTACAAATATTCTGATTTTTTGCTTTTCACTTCTGTAAACCCACCAAATGCTTCTTCTACTACCAACTCTACTGGCCTCTCTTCATTATCAGTTTTTATTTTGACATAACGAAACACTGTACTCCATTGATCTGTTTTTGATATGTCTTGAGTGGTATGAAAAATAATAGAAACTTAGGGACTTTTCATAATTTCTTCTTTTATTTCATTGGCTATTAAATTAATAATTTCATTTTTAATCTGAGGACTGAGGTAATTAGTACTACCTTTAGGCAATTTAATTAAGTCTGCCAATACCTTGTCATATTTTGCTAACATATGTATTATTTAAAGGAAGTTTCCTTTAGAAAAATTAGCGTCACCTGACAACCTATGCTCTATCAATGGCAAGTCATTTGTAGCTAAAGTGATGATTACGTCCACAACTCTCCTTAAGACTTGCCTCCAATAGTCTGTAGATCTCTTGATCTCTTCAATAATTTCACTATCAACAGTCATGCCTAACTGCCAGCGGTAGTGAACTTCACATGCAAAAGCATGGTTTTGAGATTCTTCTTCGTCGTCTTTGATGTTTCTCCCTAAATGTGCCCAATCAGACGTACCTTTCGAAAACCCCACGTCTCTCTGTTACATATTAAATAGCCAGCAAGACTGACAATAGCAAACATTTAAAACCTTAAAGTAGTATAACCAATTACGTTTTATTGATAAATGGTTATCTGCCTTTTTTTGTAAAATACCATTTCTCGTCAAAACCTCCGTTTTTATTTCTCCCATCTACATCTTTTGGAAACAGCCCTTTAGGCTGGTGGGTGCCAAGTTTTATTATTTGCTTTTTTTTCTTCGGCTGTAAGGTTCCCTTCAAAATTACTCTTGTCAGAAGAACTAATAATAACAAAATCTTCACCAACCTGTTTTTCTAAAAACTCTTTCTCTTCTAAATCCCCATTTTCAGATTCAACAGAATCAAGATATTGTGACAAAATCTGTTCTAATTCATTTTATTTAAGGCTTACATCACCTTCAAGTTTTTAGAAGCAGATCTGTTTTCAGTCGTTAGTAGTTGATCCGATTCCCCTACACTAAAGCTGACATCTTTATCTTTTGAGCTGCAACTAGGTTCTGGTGCACTACAGCTGGGTTCTTGCGTAACTGAAGGTTTTGTCGAAAAGTATGACGAAAACTTTCTCAATTTATGCTATCCTTTTCCTTTTTCCTTTTCCGATACTCCACACCACTTAGTTGTTTTTTTACTTTTTTAGAAAACACGTGAAAAAATAAACTAGTTACGTTAAATGGTCCTGTCACTTTGCACTGACCCACCACAAGCTAAGAAAATATTGCTTAAAATAAACTAAAATCACAACAGTACGTGTTTATAATTACTGAACTTCAACACTACACTGTTTTTATATATTTTTCTTACACTATACTATGAGACTCGCAGCACTCGAAACGAGAAACTATAGTCGGTGAAACCACGGTCAGACAAGCAAAGCGAACTGACTTACACTAAACTAACAACGCAATATAGACTCAGGTTATTGAAACCGTGATTCACTGAGAGGCTAGGAGGGGTAGGGGGATGGGAAAAACAGACGCAGGCAAGTCAGCTGATAGGCTGAATGCTGTAAGTAGGCAAACAGAGCACGTGGGGTAAGTATGAGTCACGGGTGTGAGTGGGTAGGGAAGGAGGTGGGGATTCGGTCGTGATTGATTGACGCATGTCTATATGCCATTGGCATCATGCCAAACAGACGCAGCTCGAGCCACTGCTCCAGCAAATGTGAAAGACATCTTCCTACAACGCCCACCTAACAAAAGATAAAGGAACCATGTTATGTTTCCTGTTAAGAGAACTTTCTTCACCACCTTCTCCCTTGTTACACCCTACCATAACTGACGGGGGTTTTTACTAAAATAACTTTTTCATAGACTTGAGCTTAGCCTGAAAATATACATTTTCTGTTCGTTCGACCCCCTGTGCCCGTCTGAGTCATGCCACCCTGGAGCGACTCTGTAGCTACGCCACTGAGACCAATATTTCCATGTGATCAATTGTTCATTGTTAGAAAGTTACTGATCTTAGTTGAACTAAAAATGATAAAGCAAACGACTCTATTAACCATTTCAGAGCAATGAATTAGTCAAAATAGGTTTCCTCGACAGAGATTCGAACTCAAAATGTTGGTGCTGTCTTCCAGTATAAAAAGAAATAGTGGCAACATTTTCAGAATTTAACTAAATTAACACACGTTACAAGTGTACCGTGTTAAACCAATATTTTAAGGGTTTGATTTAGTTTGTATAATAAATTAAAGTAAAATGGTTTGTAATTTTATGTTGTTTTTTCTACCATGCAGGGGTGACAATTAACCTTGGATGAAAGGGCCCGGTTGTTTGACCTAACCGTGGAAATCCTTTTAAAAAATGCGATACAAAAAAATCAAGATTGTTTTTTAGTTGATATTGTAGAAAAAATATTAAAATCCGAAAACCACGATGTACAAGACCACCCGAAACGACATCACACAACAAAATTGTCAACTAACACTTCTGATTCGGAGAAAGATTTGGAAAATAGAAATGAAAGTTTCACATATTTAAAAAAAGGTATTGCAACTTCTAAATTGTCTTCTGTGAATTCTCAACATCCGTTAATTCATAAGAGCACCAAATTCATGTCAATTCCAACACAATTTCAAAATATTTTGAGTCACAAACATGAAAATGAGCTTTATTTTCAAAAACACACAGATAAAACCTCTCAAGTTTCTTTAAGGAATTATCAACATCCACTAATTCGAAAGAGCACAAAATTCATGTCAATTCCAACTCAAATTATTCGTAAAAAAAGAAAATGCACTAAAAAAATAGAAGAAGATTTGCAAGACGACATAATGCCATATGAAACCTATTTGGAGAAAGGTATTGACAAAATTTCTAAACTAATGGATCCAAATATATTCGACCGGACAGTAACAATTCTTTCAGTAGTTTCAAAAGACAACCCTAAAATTGAAAGTGAAAGAAACCAAAATGAAATTATTCAACCCTTAGAGAAAAATTTTGAAAAAAGAAATGAAAGTTTCACACATTTAAATAAAGGAATTGCAACCTCTGAATTGTCCTCTGTGAATTCTCAACATCCGGTAATTCGTAAGAGCGCCAAATTCATGTCAATTCCAACAGATTTTCAAAATAATTCGAATCAAAATCAAGAAAATGATCTTAATTTTCTAAAAAACATCAATAAAACCTCTCAAGTTTCTTCAGAGAATACTAACCATCAAATTATCCGCAAAACAACAAAATTCATTAAAAACAGAGAAGAAGATTTGCAAGAGGACATTATGCCTTATGAAACCTATTTGGAGAAAGGATTTGACAAAATTTCAAAACTAATGGATCCAAATATTTTTGACAGGACCATTAAAAATGATTCAGTTATATCACAAGACAATTCCCAAATTGAAAGTAACAAATTCCCAAATGAAATTATTCTACCCAATTTAAACAAACCAGAGCAGATACCAAGTTACGAAAAACTAATAGATAAAAGAAAATTTATAGAATGGTGGCTAGAAACTTCATGCCCCGAAGAGGAGCCCACACCTTCATGTGCTCCAAACATTTTCAAAAACATTAAGGGATGGTTCAAAAGGCGCGATCATTAGGCTGGGGACACCCGAGCATGTTGTGTACAAATTGTAACGTGAGTATATTTTAACAAACACATTTACACATTTTGGAAAAGGAATGGCAAACTATAAATTGTCTTATATGAATTCTACATACGGTAACTCATAAGAACGCCAAATTCATGTCAATTCCTACAGATTTTTTAAATAATTCGAATCAAAATCAAGAAAATCAGCTTTATTTTTTTAAAAACATCAATAAAGTCTCTCAAGTTAATTCAGAGAATACTCACCATACAATTATTCGTAAAACAACAAAATGCATTACAAAAATAAATAAATTGAAATGACATTTTGCCATACGAAACCTATTTGGAGAAAGGTATCAACCCAATTTCAAAATTATTGAATCCAAATTTATTCGACAGGAACATTAGCAATCTTTCAGTAGTATCACATAAAGCCTCAAATTGAAAGTGACATAATCCAAAGTGAAATTAGTCTACCCTTGGAGGAAGATTTTGAAAAAAGATAAAAGATTCACACATTTAAAAAAAGTAATTGAAACCTCTTAATTGTCCTTGTGAATTATCAACATCCGTTAATTCATAAGAAAGCCAAATTCATCTCAATTCCAACAGGTTTTTCAAAATACCTTGAATCACAAACAAGAAAATGAGCTATATTTTTTTATAAACATATCATTAACACTTCTCAAGATTCTTCAGAGAATACTCACAATCCAATTATTACTATAACAAAAAAATGAAATAAAAAAAAATTGCAAGTTGACATTATGCCATACGAAACCTATTCGGAGAAAGGTATTGAAAAAATTTCAAAATCAATGCCTTCAAATGTATTCGACAGGAACATTAACAATATTTCAGTACTATCGCAAGAAAGCATCAAATTGAAAGTGACATAATCCAAAATGAAATTATTCTACACTTGGAGGAAGATTTTGAAAAAGGAAATGAAAGTTTCACACATTAAAAAAAAAGAATTGCAACCTATAAATTGCCCTCTGTGAATTATCAACATGCGATAATCCGTTAGAAAGCCAAATTCATATCAATTCCAACAGATTTTCAAAATATATTTGAATCTCAAACAAGAAAAGGAGCTTTATTTACAAAAAACACATAAATAACACTTCTCAAGTTTCTTTCGAGAATACTCACTATCAAATTATTCATAACACAACAAAATGTATTACAAAAAAAATAAGATTGACAAGAAGACAATATGCCATATGAAACCTATTTGGAGAAAGGTATTAACAAAATTTCAAAATTAACTACTCCAAATGTATTCAACAGGAACATTAACAATCTTTCAGTAGTATCAAAAGAAAACATCAAATTGAAAGTGACAAAATCCAAAATGAAATTATTCTC
Source organism: Timema douglasi (assembly GCA_901482245.1). Taxonomy (NCBI): domain Eukaryota; kingdom Metazoa; phylum Arthropoda; class Insecta; order Phasmatodea; family Timematidae; genus Timema; species Timema douglasi. The sequence goes on from CABEEJ010001828.1 coordinate 25,974, forward strand.
CCCTCGAAGAAAGATTTTGAAAAAATAAATGAAAGATTCACACATTTACAAAAAGGAATTGCTACTTCTAAATTGTCTTCTGTGAATTATCAACATCCGCTAATTCATAAGAGTGCCAAATTCATGTCAATTCAAACAGATTTTCAAAATCATTTGTATATAAAACCAGAAAATGAGCTTTATTTTAAAAAACACATGAATAACACCTCTCAACTTTCTTTATTCTACTCCAGTCAAAAAAACCTGATCAGTTACCAAGGGACGAACAACTCATTGCCAAAACATAATTTATCGAGTGGTGGCTAGAAACTGGATGCCATGATGGTATGCCCACTCCTTCCTGTGGTCAAAACATTTTCAAACACATTAAGGGATGGTTCCGAAGGCGCGATCATTAGGCTGGGGACTTACGAGCTTGTTGTGTACGCGCGTTGTAACTTGAGTATTATTTAACTCAGACATTCACACATTTTAAAAAGGATCTGCTACTTCTAAATTGTCCTGTGTGAAGTCTCAATATACGGTAATTCGTAAGAATGCCAAATTCATTTCAACTCCATCACATTTTCAAAATAAATTTGAATCACAAACAAGAAAATGAGCTTTATTTTAAAAAACACATCGATAAAACCTCTCATGTTTCTTCAGAGAATACTTACAATCCAATTATTCCTATAACAACAAAATCCATTACCAAAAAAAATATGTGAAAGAGGGCATTATGCACTACAAAACCTATTTGGAGAAAGGTATTGACAAAATTTCAAAATTAATGAATCCAAATGTATTCGACCGGAACATTAACAATATTTCAGTACTATCACAAGAAAGCATCAAATTGAAAGTGACATAATCCAAAATGATATTATTCTCCCCTGGGAGAAAAATTTTGAAAGAATAAATGAAAGATTCACACATTTAAAAAATGGAATTGCAACCTGTAAATTGTCATTGTGAATTATCAACATCAATTAATTCATAAGACCGCCAAATTCATGTCAATTCCAACATATTTTCAAAATAATTTGAATCACGAACCAGAAAATGAAGTATATTTTTAAAAGAACATCAGTAAAACCTCTCAAGTTAATTCAGAGAATACGCACTATCCAATTATTCGTAAAACAATAAAATTCATTTAAAAAAAATAAGATTTGCAAAAGGACATTATGCCATACGAAAACTATTTATAGAAAGGTATTGACAAAATTTCACAATTAATAAATCCAAATGTTTTCGACCAGAAAATTAACATTCTTTCAGTAGTATCACAGAAAACATCAAATTGAAAGTGACATAATCCAAAATGAAATTATTCTACCCTTGGAGAAGGATTTTGAAAAAAGAAATGAAAGTTTCACGATTACAAAACTTTCTCATGATTTGAAGGAGAATAAACCATTTCGATCTCCCAAGCTTCAATATTCATGTATAATGAATTATACCAGCGTTAGCTTTCTCCACAACATATTTTTACAGCACCAAAGAATGAGTTTTTTTTTTATCATGAAGACTTATTTAGAAGAATTTCTCAAACAAATATAATTATTTATATATTTTGATTGTATTTACATGAATGTTAGTTTAAATATATTTTTTTAATTAGTTGACTTATAAAAAAAAGTATGTGTTGGCCTACATTAATCTAGACCCAATTAATATACTCATGTGAAATTAGAATACAAATTATTAAAGATTATTGAAGATTTAAAATAATATTGTTGCATTAAAACTAGCTCTAATATGATCTAAAACACACCATTGTGTCAATAGTTGTTCCTCTTTTGTAAGTTCTTAGTTTAATTATAGTAATAGTATAAAAGGACGTGTGATTATTAAGAATCTGGAATATAATTAGTAAAACACATCTCTTTTCTCCCCACTCCACCTGATATAGTCAGAGTTAATTGGATCCAACAAAACTACAAATTGTTGAAAACAAAACCCACAAATATGGTTTTTTGATTCAGATAATAGTTTCAATATTATATTATTCCGATGAAGGGATTTGAAGGATATTTATATGGGCTGAAGGGGGGTGGGACCCATTGCAACCATTTTCTGGGCATGAACCCTAGTTGCTCGTACCGATGTCAGTGATCTTACTGATATTATTACTATTATTATTATTAGCACCACCTCTTACTACCCGTTCGGATTATACGCACTTACGCTAATGTGTAATGGTAGGGTGATTGTGAGATGAAATGGAGGACCTACAGTTTAACGTGGAATCCGAACCACGGTGGAGGCCTGGCATTCCTCACATTCACAAGATGTCTTGTCAGAGGTGAAGGAAGGGTTTGGTAATCATATAAATCTTTGCCAGGACCGAGGATTGAACCCCGGCCGCCAGCATAGAAGTCTGACACCTTACCCCTAGACCGCCAGGTCACCCCCTTATTGATATTCTTGGCGTGGGATCTCTATGGGGGTAAGGGTAAATAGTGTTAGCTTCTCTGAAAAAGGCATTAGCAATACTGTCGAGGAATTAAGATGTCGTTTTCATTAATTTTTGGTGGAAAATTTCAATTCATCTGCATTCGCCATTTTCTCTATAAGTTGTTTTAAAACCATGAAAATTGAAATTTAAAATTAACCTTTATTACTTTTATGAGTTTGTTCTATATAATATTAAGTTTTGGAGCTTTTAAAATGTGTTTTTTAAATTTGTACTTAGCCTATGTCACAATCACCAATAGAGAACTATATAAGCATTATCTAGGCTAGGCTTTCGTTTACAAATTTGTATTTATCTTTGAACGAATACCTATTTAAATATTTTGTAGACGTGTTAGTTAATGTGAATTTATTACCTACTCAAACTTCTTAAATAAGATTATTTGAAACAAAATATTTAGTGCCTTAACCTACATTAACTTCACAAAGAAGTGTATATATTCTCACACTTCTGTTTCTCACTCTTGCTATTGAGCATTAGGTTCCGAATTCGAGCTAATGTAATAATGTACACAAGATAATAACCCATTACAAATGTACACTCCGTCGAGATTGCAAGATAGTAACTTAAGATTCACTGAGCCTGCGAGGTATATTACACCTCCACACATGACTGCAGAATAGTTTGCCTAGCTACGCCCAAGGCCTAAGTTAGAGAAGGCCTTAAGTCCTTAAATCATTTCTTGACTGTTGGGAAGGAGTGATGGGGGAGTTGTTATGTCTTTTAGCGATGCCCTAATGGTTTTATTTACTAAATTAATTTTACTTTATTGTTCTGATATTGATAAAATCAAATTTTAATATTTACATAATAAGTTAATTAATTATATTTGATCTTACTAACATAAGGGCTGGTATTTTTTTTAGCTATTAAAAGTTTAACCACGTCAAACGTTATTTGGGCACTGTTGCCCACATTGATTGGTTTTACATGGTAACATAAAGCAAGTCTCCCCTTTTCCAGAATCTGCATTACTGTTTATAGCCAAATATAAATTTATTAATGATTAATTATTAAATTCCACACATGAAACGTAAATAACATATTAACTCTAAAAGATTTTTACTTTATTTGTAAGAAGCTGAGTTTAAAAAAAAACTTCTGTAATTTAAGGGTCCCAATCCTAATTTAAAATACTTTATATTAGTTCCGGGTGGACAAAAAATAAATATTGATAAAATCTCATCCATTGAACATATTTTAGTTATAAAAGTGAATTTATTTGTTTCTTCAAAGTTATTATGACTGTGCATAACTTTGTGGGAGCATAGTTCAATTTCATACTTTATTTTATGTTACCATACCGGTCACACTATAACTATTAGTAAAAGGTTTTGATCAATACTTTGATTGAGAAAGATTGTGGTTTATTAAGATTTACGTTGACTATAATTTTTTAATAAATTTTATGTATTATGTTAACTGCGTTCTTTTTTTAACCTTATTTTTTACTAAATCAATTTTGGAAATACAAACATTAAAACAGGCCATGTCGTAGACAAGTATTAATACAACATCAGAGCTAAGAGGTTTAAATAATTGAAAAGTAAATATATATGTATATGTTGGTTTACGAGCTTAAAAACACGTTAAATTTTATCTTTGCTCTTTTAAGGTTTGGAATGTAAGTATTATTAAATAAAAAATATTGTAGTTCTGTACTGTTTTTAAGAATGTCTGTCTATAACCAAATATACCCGGAACTTCATAACCGATTGCGGTGCATTTATTTCTATTCATCGGAATGTCTGCTAAGGGAGGATCTTGCACACATACGGTTAGAGTTAGAGTTTGATTTTCCGTTAAAGATACGGACGTATTTATTTATATCTGGGTGATCTGGTGGTTTAGGGGTAAGGTGTAAAACTTATGTGCTGAGGGCCAAGGCTTCAATCTTCGGTCCCGCCACAGATTTATCTGATTGCCAAACCATTCCTTTACCTGACATGACGTGTATTAAATACAACTTGTAAATATGTTGAATGCCATGCCTCTACTGTGGTTCGGATTCCACGTTAAACTGTAGGTCCTCCATTTCATCTCACACTCTACCACTACACGTTAGCGTAAGTGCGTATAACCCAAACGGGTAGTAAGACGTGGTGCTAGTAATAATAATAGTATTATCTATATCTGTAACTTAGGATCTCAGGAACCACTTAACCGATTGCGGTGCATTTTTACTTTTGTACTGAACCAATATCCAGGCAGGTTTTAGCATTATTTGTTTATAATCAGGTGTTTCGGTGTGAGTCCCGGTGAAGGGCCAGCCGATTGGTTGTATACATTTATGGAACAACACAATTACTGTAGGGTAGTTATTATTCTGTAGTGTATTAATCCAGGCATTTTTTAGTATAGTAACTATAATCGGGTGTTTTGGTGTGAGTCCCGGTGAAGTGCCAGCCGGATATCTGTCTATATCCATAAAACTACACAATTACTGTGATGTAGTTTTTATTATTCTATAGTGTATTTACCCAGGAATTTTTTAGAATAGTAATTATAATCGCACAGTTTGGTGTGAGCCCCGGGGAAGTGCCAGCCGGATATTTGTATACATCTATGGAACCACTTAACCGATTGAAATGTAGTTTTTTTTGAATATTTATCCAAGCAAGTTTTGTACTAGGATATACTTAATTTATGGGGTTCGAGTCCCTGTTAAAGTTTCGGATGGATGTTGTGTATATTTTATCTAGAATATTTATATCCACATAAGCGATTGCAGTGTAATTTTTTTTCAACTAGGCTTACGTAGTTATTATATCCAGGCAGGTTTTAACATTAGTTTAATCAGGTTTCTTGCTGTGAGTCCCTGTAAATACTGACAGGCCGAGCTATAAGGGATTTTGTTTATCAGCTGGAAGGTAAAATTCCGCTCTACCCGTGAAGGGAATAATATAGTCCAGAGTGAACTATAGGAAAATATTTATAAGTAACATAATATTACCTATTTCAACCATATTTACTACTAATTACTGGGGGATAGTGATTAAAAAGATACTTGCTTGGCCAGGCCTCCACCGTGGTGGGATTCCACGTTAAACTGGTGGTCCACCATTTTATCTCGCAATCACCCTACCATTACACATTAACGTAAGTGCGTATAACCCGAACGGGTAGTAAGACGCGATTCTAATAATAATAATGATACTTGCTTGGAAGGAAGTTGGGAAACAATTTAGGAAAACGTGTCTCAATATTCCCGGCCAGGACTAGAACCCTGTTACATCCATCACTGAAAATGGACCATATAAGATTATATTTTTTTGTCCGCATGAATACCGAAGCAATATAATATAATATTTTTGCGGTATTTTTTAGAATATCTTTTTACTTTGTAATTTTGTTTAATATAAGATATTAAATATTTTATTTTGTGAGTGTTTCGAGCAGATATCACACTGGTCTATAATCTATTATTAACTTGGGGTTTTCTTTTTTTAAGTTCAATCAATAGTGTTTTTAAACCACTGAAATTATCAAAAACTCTCAGACCCACCCCGGTGGCTTAGCTAGCTAATGCACTAGTTTACTGTTTAGCTCGGCTGACAAGGATGAGGAGATCGAGATTCTAAACTCGCTCGGGTGAATTCGGTTAGTTTTTCCTAAATGGTTTTACACTTTGGGTTATATATTTGACACCGCTCTGAGCAAATTCGTTTTTTTTTTTTTTTAGAATACTTTTTTGGAGTAGTTAGCCTTTATAACGAATATTTTATCCTTTATATAAGTGGTGACACTAGCTCTAAATAGAATTAGGGTGCAATGAGGGGGAATATATAGAACTATCTCCAGATAGAGATAGGGTGTAGTGAGGTTTACTAAATAGATTAAGTTCTAGATAGATTTAGGATGTAATGAGTTGGACTGAATAGAACTAGCTCAAAAAAGAGATAGTAATCGGCGTACTTTTGTAAGTGCTGCTATAGCCTTTCAAGCTGCTAGTGCAATAGGCTAAATATATAATTATTAATTAATCGTTTGAAATTTGGCATGAAACCGTAATTGAAATGAAAATTAAGTTTTAAACAGCTTTCAGGTTTAGTCAACGTGTTTCTCGACTGAACGATGCTGCTACAAACGATTTTCTGATAAAAAGATTTCAGGGGTCGTTCAAACAGTTTGATAAACATCTTCCGCTACTCGAAAGTGACATATTCTATTAGACCAGACCAGACGTTTCTGAATCTGTCTCCCTCTCTCTGTTGTTTGCTAGACCACACCCAACATTCTCTGGCCTGGGGGTTTCACGTTCGCCCAGCGTAAATTGAAATGTTCACAACTGGAGTCATATCCGCATAGACTTAAGACCCTCCTTTAAATGTATATAAATTAAACCGACAAACTGGCTTCATGTGAAGTTAAAAAATTAGGCCTAAGGATCTTAGGCTGAGTTTTTGTCAATTTAATTTTTATGTTAATTTACTCAAAGCCAAATGACTGTAAAGTTAATATAAAGGCGGTGACCTGGTGGTCTAGGGGTAAGGTGTCAGACTTCTGTGCTGGAGGTCCGGGGTTCAATCCTAGGTCCCGGCACAGATTTATCTGATTACCAAACCCTTCCTTCACCGCTGACAAGACATCTTGTGAATGTGGGGAGTGCCAGGCCTCCACCGTGGTTCAGATTCCAAGTTAAACTGTAGGTCCTTCATTTAATCTCACAATCACCCTACCATTACACATTAGCGTAAGTGCGTATAACCCGAACGGGTAGTAAGACACGGTGCTAATAATAATAATAATATAAAGGCTAGGTTAATTTATATCAACTGGCTTTTTATTAAGTTAGTTTTTAGGCTAATCAACTTTATGTGAAGTTCAATTCTTTAGTATAAATGGACTTTCTTTTAAATTTAATTTCTATTCTTAATGAGCTTAGAATAACGGACTTTATATAACGTTAATTTTTAGGCTGACATATTTCTTGTGAGGCTAAGTTTTGGGTTAAATAACTTTAGGCTAGATGAATTTAGGCTAAATTAAATTAAGTGAAGTTAATTCTTAGAGCAAATTACGTTAGATCAACTGATTATTTGTAAAGTTATTTGTCACGTTTATTAACTAGTGCCCAAGAGGTTATTTTTAGGCCAAATGGTTTAATGTAATGTTAATTTTCTTCTAAATGACTTTAGACTAACATAATTTGGGGGAATTATGTTTAGGCTGAATTAATTTAGGTCAAGCACCAGCAGTTGCAAGTGACGGATGTTTGCTGAGAACTTAGAATTCTGTACACTTTGGACATTGCATTTTATTTACTACCATCTATATTTCAGCAGCACAGAAACATAAAGTTTATTACTAACCAAGTCTCTCCACAAAATAAAACATAATCACTGCGCTATATTCGGAAACACATTTTTTTTAACAAATCTCTAAAAGAAAAAAACCCTAGTTGGGCAGACTCGTGTAAATTTTAAAACTCCCGCCAAATATACTCGATTTCAAATGAAAGTCCAAGTAATTCCTTGTTCTAATAAACATATTTAAACACAAATATCAAGATTGTGAGTGCATTACAGGCAAATATATCTAAATATATTCATTTATGGTCATCCACTTTGTCTTAAAAAAATAAGTTAACGGTAAAATATTTAAAATTAGATTCAAATAAATAGTAGTATAGGAATAGAAAATTCCAGAAATGAAGGATTCAATAAATAAAGGATTCAAGGATTTAAGGAATAAAATACTAAAAGAATCAATAATTAAAAGAATCGGTAATTTAAGGAATTGAGCATCCAAAGAATAAGAATTCAAGTAATCGAGGATCCAAGTGATTGAGGACTTAAAGAATCAAGATTTAAAGAATGCAAGTATTCAAGGAAAAGATATATTCGAGGAATAAAAGATTTAAAAAAAGCAAGGATTTAAGAAATCAAGGATTCAAGGAAACGGTAGTTAAAAGAATGAAGAATTTAAAGAATGAGGATTCAAGAAATCGAGGATTAAATTAATCGAAGATTCAAAGAATCGAGAATTTAAGAAATCAAGGATAGGAAAAAACTGTTTCATTGAAACATATTATATGTTCTGTGCTGCCAAGTGAAGAACGCAGAAAACATCAAATCGATACGATTTCTGGTTCAAAATTAACCGTGTATCAATCAACCTCGATTAATCGGCCATGAAACTGAATCATAAGTATCTAATCTCAAAGAAGTGGGGATGCTTAAAACCGAATTTAATGGGGGTAGATATTTCTCGAAACAGTCTATTTAGAAATGTATTTCAAATTTTCTTTTATGTTCTCAAGTTGATGGCGTTAAGGCACCGAATAGTTTAAAACATCACTTATTATGCAAAGGATTGTGAGGAAACTCGTCTAAAATGAAATCAAGTTCTCTAGATATTCAACGGGGAACGGACGTGACGAAATAAATTGAGCTCGGGATGACTTTATATAACTCGCAAATGAATGAACAAATACAGACATAAGGACGGTTGAAAGTAATAAAACAGACAATTTCCTTTACACTTCTCTGGAATATTACTATTCAACACCATCGCAGTAGACTATTTAAATGATTTTATTGTAAAAAACACTTTAAGATAATGAATGTGAAAGTTTCGTTTAGAAAATTCGATTTACCCAATTTCTTCAGTTTTAACCGTCACAATTACTCTTTAGAACAGGGGTTGACAGTTGGTTGATCACGTGGAAATTTCCAGTCGTATCATGTTAGAAAACTACATAGTCATTAAAAGACGATCTTTGACCTATCTAAACACTAAAATATAATAAGTGATCTTGAATAGTATTCGAGTGTGAGTAAAGTTACCTTTATCGAAAATAATCGGTAAAATTATATATAATTTAAATAGTTTAATATAAAAACGTATATTTTATTTATTATATATTTGTTATTATGGGTAAATATAAGTATTTGAAAAAATATTGAATTTAAGTAATATATATTTTACAGAAAAAACCCGATTCCAGGACCAACTTGTTCGGACTAGGCCAAATTGATACATCCTGCCACTTGTAGGATAAACCAGTATAGCCTGATGTTTATAGGGTGTACTATTATTATTATTATCACCGCGTCTTACTACCCGTTCGAGTTACACGCACTTACCCTCATGTGTAATGGTAGGTTGATTGTGAGATGAAATGGAGGACCTACAGTTTAACGTGGGATCCGAACCACGGTGGAGGCCTGGCATTCCACATATTCACAAGATGTCTTGTCAGAGGTGAAGGAAGGGTTTGGTAATCAGATAAATCTGTGCCGGAGCCGAGGATTGAATGCCGTACCCCCAGTACAGAAGTCTGACACCTTACCCTTACACTTTCAACTCACTTTAGAGGCTGTACTAGTTTTCATTATTCTTAAGCCATACGATTAATCGACCTTGGACATGTTGTATCATACATAGTTCACGCGAAAATGTTGTTAGCTAACCTTACCTAACCTTACCCAATCCTGGTTTGACCCAAACCCCCTATATATATATATTTATTTATTTATTTATTTTTATATATATATTTAGTACATATGGTTGGGTAAAACCATGTAGGCGGGTCAAACCAGGTGCCCACGTTTCTTCCCACCTGGTGCTGAATCTGGTTAACCTTGCAGGTTATACGCTTATATACAAATTACGCTAATGATTTTAGGGAATAGGAAGATTATATTTATGGGAGGTGCACCCGTATTTGCGTGGAGGGAGAGTATAAAACCATTTAGGAAAAATGACCCTCAATATACCCGTCCGGAATTCGAACTTCGATCTCCCCATCATCGGCAGTCTGGTATACTTCGAGAGTAGCGCGTTAGACCATGCGGCCACAAAAACGGGTTGTTTTAATATTAGTTGCTTCCAAACTTCATTGGCTTAATATTAAATTCCGTTGCATATTGATTTTCGTCACAGCGTCACATTGCCCGTATGTACTAATTACACTAAAGGGTCAAGAGATAAGGAAAGTTGGATCTACAGGAAGTGCACCTGCATTTGGGAGATAGAAGAATAGATAGGCCTATACATTTAATAATAAACACCCTCAGTACACCCGACTGGTATAGAGCCCCCGATTACCCCATTACCCTCAGTCCAATTTATACAACATTGATAAACTTATAAATGTTGATTGGAAGGAACAAATTATAAGAATAATTTACAAGTCTAACAAATCAGTTTATTAATCTTCAAACAAGTCAATGAGAAGTAAAAGAATTATAGGTAGAGATTATTCAAACCATCCATTGTTTAAACATGAGAATATAAATGGTTACAATAATATAAATAGCCCGACAAAGGAGCATCAGTTGTGAAGCACCTAGGTACACCCTATAGCCCACACATATAGGTCATAGGTGTTAATAAGAAATATTGTAACTCGTTAAAGCAGGACAATTACTAAGTCATCAAATAGGATGAAAGGGGGCAACTCTAAGGCAATATAATTAAGAGCAGTAATCAAATCTAATCACAAAATTATCATAGATAATTCTACTCCAGTCAACTGACTGTGAGGGTTCCAACTACAACACATACTTTCAAATATAAAGAACTAAGATACACAAATTTAGTCCCAGTTTAAGGAGCAACAAGGAAAATAATTAACGTGAGCTAGCTAGCTTGAGTTAGCTCCATAGAGAGTTAGACATTACAATATTATAAGCTCTTAAAAGATAAACTTGCTCTAGGCAAACGGCCAGGAATCTAGGCGCTACAGATAATACGGCAAGTCAATTACTAAGTAGTACTGTCTGAGCAATCAATAGTATATTTAATCTGTAAACCTGAAAAGGAGACAATACAGAAAAAACGTGGGCCACTACTATGGACAAGTAGCACTTCCACAGGTTGTGAACCACATTCCAGTACACAGTTAGACACGTCAGAGACAATTGTCAGTTAGAGACCCAATTAGGTCGTGAAACAAAGCAATAGTTAACCTGGTATCCTTCATTATTAAATTATATTAATTAAACTAGCCACAGCATGGTCATATAGTCTAAGGAGCCTAATCTTGACCCTAATATTTGAGACTAAGCCCAATAGACATAGAAAAATGTAGCATTAAACTCACTATTATAAACTATGCCTTATGAGCGTAGGGGAATAAGTCAGTACTGACATAAAAAACTAAGTCATATGGACATCGAACAATAGAGTTCAAAGCTTAACACAATAAACTATGCCTTAAGGGCATAGAGAAAAAAGTTAGTAGTGTTGACATACAAGAACTAAGTCAATGAATGTAGAAAAATAGAGCTCAAATTCTACGATAATATACATTATCCCTCAATACTTGTAGTATCCACCGTAGCTAGCTAGCTAGCTAGCTCTGTGGTGAGGAGGTGAATCAGACGCCTCAACCATCGCAGTCTTCAGTACGAAGTTTTATCAGATGCTCATGAATATGTCCCAGCAGTTCCTCCGACGAGTGGTTACAATATAATAGAACCGAGGACAGGTTGTTATATACCAGCGGGACTGATATAATTGGGTAGGGCTATCTCCAAGTACTAAGAGGGGTGGTAATCTTCTAACATCACGTCACCTGACTACTAGCGCTTGCCAACGGCTGTTGGGAACACCCCAAAGGAAGCCTCTCTCATTTGCTCATCGTCTGGCCCAGGTGTTAGATGTTTGTGTGTTGGTCTTCAAAGCCGAGTTCACTCCTTCACTGGGGCATTTTTTTATGAGAATTAGGCGTCTCCCGCTTGTGATCTCGCAGTGAGTCTAAATCTGCCACACATTATTAGAACTTATTAGATCTGGTAGTAATAGTTTTATACATATTATAGGGCTTCATTGAGTGTAAGTGTTAAAATGTATTTATCACGTTACAGCTATTGCTCGAATGAGAAACTAGACAATTCGACCATTTAAGTGGGCTACATAGACTATTGATGACAAACCAACATTTGTATTGGTAAAGGAAATATTAATTTACTTATTTTTTAAATATTTTCTTTAACTAAATATCGCAAGGTAGGATAGTCAAGTCTCATTGACTACGGCGATGAGGACATGGTCCCGAATGGTAAATTCTAGAACCGTGTTCAGAGTAATAACTGGCAAAACCGATGAGAGGAGACGCAAGAGATAGGGCATATGAGGTGGACTGGATATAACTATCTCAATATAGGGATAGGGTGTAATGAGGTGGAATGTATAGAACAAGCTCAATATAAGAATAGGTCTTAATGAGGTAGACTGGATATAAATAGCTCAATATAGGGATAGGTCTTATTGAGGTAGACTGGATAGAACTAGCTCAAGATAGAGATAGGGTGTAATGAGTTTTACTGAGTATAACTAGCTCAAGATAGAGATAGGGTGTAAGGAGGTTTACTAAATAGAACAAGTTAAATATAGGGATAGATGGCGTAATTTTGTAAGTGCAGCAATGACCTTATGATTTCCTAAATCTTGGATTAATTAAATCATTTGTGTAGACCGATGGTTGAGAAATTATTAATAAGGATAAATCAACAACAAAAATTATTCCTAACTTTTAATAAAAAAGCTAGTTTCGGATCATTAATTATTAATTTTGCGAGACATCTTGTATAAATTCTCTCGCTCCATGCAGCCACTATGGATGTTATTTATTCACAGTTCCGCATCTCTGGCTGTTATTTTACTGTCATCTTTCTTTGATAAAAGAGATATGATGTAACTTTGACTATCCATCAAAGGTTTTTTGTAGTAAATTAATAAGGTTTACAAATCTTTTTATATTTTATTTACGTTCTAGAAGATACTTTAGTGTTTTATTTAATAAAATGACGAGACATGAAGGATCAAGCTAGACATGCAAAGCAGGTAAAAATGTGAGTTGTACCGCCTGAAAAGAATGTTTTATTAAAGTTTTATTTTTTTTCATGGGGTAGCTTTGGTATTTTCGTTTTTAAAGAATTTCACGGTCCATTTGTAAATATGTTTTGACATGAATGTCGTATATTTTTGTAATCGAACTATAATATGTAAAATCTGGAAAAATGGGATACAATGTATAACACATATTTTATTAAATAAGCTGCCCCTATCACCCAGCCATGGTCCTTGAATTACGTTGGCGGGTAAGGATGTAGACGGCTGGAATTAAATTATTCTTGTTAGAATTTGAGTAGCGTAAGAGTGATGGAACGTTCTAAATCAAACCACAACTGTATTTAATTCCCAATATAACCCAATAAATAATAATCTTGACTAGATGAGACTGATGGTTTTGTTCATTTTTCCACTTTATTTATAATATTTCTCTAAAGAATCAATGTAACGGACTTTCTCTCTTTTTTATCTTAAAATACACATTTACTAAAAACTCTTAAGACTTATGATACAAAATAATAAGTCTATACATTGTTGTAGAAACACTACACCAAATATCATAAATTAAAAAATATAATCTGTTTCTTAATCTATGACATTAGGAACTAGGAACAATGTTACAGAAAAATTGAAAAAATAGAAACATCTTTGTTCACCAAAGAGTATAAGAACCAAATTCATTTTCGAAGCCCTGAATTAAAAAGTATATATATGCTTGTAACCCAGAAATTATTGTTTTTATAAAAATATATTTCAAATAGAAGATTTTATCTTTAATTTTACTATAACTTTTCAATAAGTTATTTCGTGTCTCAAACATTTAAGGAGAAATTATGAAAATAGGAAAATTTCCCACATTTAAAGGACTCTCTAAGTCATTTCTATGAGAAAATGAAAGTGGTTATATTGTTTAGAATGATAAACAAAGTCTAGATATAAAATATAATCTAAAGCGATAGAGTAAATTTTGGGAAAATCGATTTTTTTCTCTTTTTAGCTTTCAGGAAACTACCCTTGAGTTTAGGTTTAGATATCTAATTCCAAAAATTCCTCGGGAGGACCTTATGAAAACCCTAGATACCAAGTTTCAGCCCAAACGTTAAAATATTTTCGACTCTAGCTCAAGGTACAGGCAGACAGACGCTATTTGCGAAAACCACTTTTTTTTTTGTTTCTTTCAGTGGATCATGAAACGTCGACATTTATCAAAATATCAAGTTAGATTTTTTTACGATCACAATACTTTCTCTACGAGGTGTAAAGAAAAAGTTGAAAATCCTTATATAGCAAATAATAGATCTAATTAAATTATAGCCTCTTGTTTGACTAAAAACAATTAATCGGGCATCAGGAATAATTTATGAATAATTTTAATATGATCACTAAAATAGATGATTTTTATTTTTTACATATATGTACAAACTATTTTGTCTGTAATTAGACCATTGGATCGGTATGCTAAAGGATAATAGCTATTCTTTCTTGCTATCGATTTTTTACATCTACGAATATTTAAAAGCCCATCTCAACCCACACAGATAACATCAAGTTTAAATAAATTATACAGCTCGAGCCAAACGTCGCATTATGGCGTAGTTTTTCGTATACTCAATTAAAAAAACAGTGGAGTTGAAATCCGTGAATATATTTTAAAATAGTACATAGACTTTTTAATTGATTCAACTATTACTGTTAATAATACCAATAGACCAAACTTTTGATGTTGCTTTATTGATCTACTTTTAATTATTCACACGTTAGATCATGTGCTCTACAGCAACCATTTTTGTTGGATATAATCAATATTTTTGAAATGACACTAGGAAAATGTTAAAATTAATTTTAAAAAAGTGTTTGTATTTTATAAAATGTTCTCTAAATATACGTTCTTAAAAAAAGAACGGTATGGTTATATCATTGTCATGATTCATTATTAAATTATGACACAGAAAAAATTATGCTAGCTTCAATTTATTGACAAATATAAAAAATTAATAAATCAAAGACAGGATATAAATTGTAATTTTTTAATAAATGTATTTGTCGTATTTAACGTTCGTTTTCTGAATCGACTGAGCATATCGGCTCTCTAGAATTTCTATGAGCGACAAGGAAATGACTAAATAATTTTGCCGGGAAGGTTATTTTCAAATACTTTCTAGGATTATTTTACATTCCCCATTTGGCATGGGACTGACGGCTTTACTTCCTCCACGAAGAAAGTTGTGCTACAGATTTTATTGCTCAAGAAAAATCCGTCAACCCTAACTGGATTTGAACCCATGAATATCTGATCCTAAGGTGATCATTTTACACCAAGACAATTGAGGTCGACGAGAAATCATAACGTCTTGTGTTGGTCTCGAAATTAATAGTTTATCAATAGTTAGAACCGGCAAACTTAGAAACTAAATAATTCATTGTTTGTCACTGTAGGGCCAATTCAATAATTCAGGTCTCTCTATACAGAGTGTTTCAGTGAAGGCGTGTGAAAGTTAAACAGGACATAAGGTATGCTCTACCGAACATTTTGATATAGGGATCGTGTGAGGGGTGAGGTGGGATATGGGCCTAAACATGTCTAAGCCTGTTACTGATGTCCGGTTTATCTACAGCTAATCATTACATGTAATTTATTTATATTTAGTTGTAACAATACGTACAGTATACCATATCATTGACAAACCCGAGAAAACCTACCATTTCGTACCTCACAGCAGTTGTTCAATATGACGGCCACCAACCCCAATGCGAGTATGACATCTTCGTGTGAGATTCTGCCGCACCCGTTCAAATATTCCATGCGTGTTGTGATTCACATCACAGGTGACGACAATCCTGGCAACCAATTCCAAGACTTTGTCCACTGGGGTCTCATACACAAGTTATTTGAGATATCCACATACAAAATAGTCTTTAGGCTCTTCGCCACATGCCTAGGCCTATATCGCATCACACACGTTCTCTATTTCAAAATGTTCGGTAGAGCATCCCCTATGTACTGTTTAATTTTTGCACGCTTTTGCTGAAACATCCTGCCTGTATAATGGATAATCTTGTAGGTATGGCGAAGAAACGCGAGTACACCAACTACCCAGGAACAAGCTATTAGAATTATATAAATACCAGAAATGATTTGTGAGTTAATTATACTTTCTAATTACACCTTTCTGTGAAATTAATCACCAAACAAAAGATGAAATATATATTAGACATGTTAATACTCCCTTGGGACCTTTTGGGTTGTTGATTGCGATATAGAATATTATGTACTGTACAGTCGGATTCTCATTGGAAGGGACATTTATTTTTTAAGAAAATCGTCCGACATTGATAACATTTTACATATTAGTTAGTGATAATTTTACAGATATTGATTGACAATGGCGTAGAAAACTTATTTTTCTAGGAGGGAGAGGGGTCCACAAGAAAATTGTACTACACCTTTACATAATTATATATTCACTATGACATTAAAAACATTTTTTTCATATATTAGAGGTATTTAACGTGCAACGAACCTAATGATTATATCAGCACACAGCTAATAAACAATTTAAATCATTTTACTAATGAAAAATTGTTTGCTCATGCCAGGAATCAAATCCAGGATCCTTAGCTCAGTTGACAGTAGACAGTAGGTCTGGCACGCTGGCTTCCTATGAAAGATGATCGACTTCAACTTCGCTAGGACGTACATCCACACGATAAGAAGCTTCCTCCACGGTCGTTACTTCAGGGTGAAAATGGAAGGCAAGAGTTCATCCCCACACAACATCAGAGCAGGGTTGCTTCAGGTATCTGCCCTATCACTGTTTCTGTACAGCATTTATGTTTCCGACATCCCCACAGCTCAAAAATTAAGTGTCAGGCTATTTGCGGATGACACACTCTTTTTCACTTCATACAGAAACATCAGGTACGGTTTTAAACAAATGCAAAGATTCCTAGCCCAGTTCGGCGACTGGCTGGAAAAGTGGAAAGAAAAGGTAAACCCCGAAAAAGCTATGGCTGTCAGGATAGCTAAAAGGAGGATCCAGCCACTGGACAAGTTTAGTGTCCTGGGTGAAGACATCCTCTTCTTTAATGAATTTAGATATCTCGGTGTCATAATGGACTCTCGCCTCAACTGGAAACATCACGTCGAGAACTCGAGGAAAATATCTATGGGGGTCCTCGTCCGGAACTATGTACTCTTCAAGAGCCAGGTGCTGAATACCACAATATAACTTCTCCACTTTAGGAGTCTAGTCCTTCCTTTAAGTCTAAGCCTGTGAATCGTGGAGTTATGCGGCGCCAAATTTTTGAGTCAGCTTCAGGTGGTCCAAAACAAGGTACTCAGCTGCATACTGGGAGTCACCATCAGAACGAATAACGCATTCATCCACGCTGAGACTGGGATAAAGGCGATAAGGGAGATATTCGTAGAAAGAAACAGAATATTCTACACAAGAACCCAAGATCTGGAGGAAAACGCCATAGTTCGAAACCTAGGGCAGTACAACCCCCAAGAGCAAAGTATGTACAAAAAGCTAAGACTGGATCAAGGTGTCCCTTACCTACCCCAATAAATTCCAAACCAGCCTGTCCTTGTTCCCTTTCCTTAATTCCTTATTTACCCCATTCACTAGACCCAAATTGACATCCGTCAATAAATTATCTTTAAAACTCGCACTCGTTTATTCATCTTTCATTGAGTGTCTAATATGAATTTGTGTTTTTCTTTCAGGTCATCCAGATAGTACAAACACACACACCATCTTACACATCTGGCCTGACTACGCTTGTGTCTATCATCGCAGTGTACTAAGGTTCGATCTAGTTACTTCACAACATAATACTCTCCCCACGTCACAATTCCTTCACCCATCTCCACCTTCCTTCCACAATCAATAAACATTTCCACAAAAAGAGGTTATGGTCTGTGACAACAGATCGGTACTCTTATGTATTAACAAACCAACTACCTTCTCTGAGGGTTTCATCCGACATTCAACGCCGGTAAACAAGCAAACAAGGGAGAGAATCTCAAAAAAACTTTTTAGCTTTCAATTCTTGTGCAGTCGATATTCAGCTCTGATATAAACCGTTAAATAAAATGTATTGTTTACATTCAAGATTGGTTGAGCACATGTTGAACAAATGATCAACAAATGATGAGTATATATTGAGCACTTGCCAGTGCGATGGTAAGTGCTTAGGCCAATATTGAAATAATGGTGATAAAACAGATTTCTATTTTAATAGTGTGCATATAATCAAGACTTTTCAATCCAATCTTTGATAAACCTTTTCCATAATCTTTAAATGTTCAACTCCAGCAATCACATTTAAATAAATAAGTGGAAAGATAAACAATTCATTTTGTTGTAGATACATATAAAGTTTTACCATCTTTTAATGTGTCCTTCGCCTGCTCTGTAAGGTAGCAAACTTGCCTGGCATTATTCCACAATGTCTTGTAAAAGAGGGTCATAGTTAAACCCGTCAAGGTAAGAGAGATACCTTTAAGGGTAAACGGACTATACTTTGAATTTTCTATAAAAATAGGCACTTTGAGCACATTTTATTTAAAAAATATATTTTGTGCAACCAAACTTCATAATAGTTTACTATATTTAAACCTATTTTATAGGTATTGATAGTATCTATGAAAAGTGGCAGCTGCTTATTACATGATTTGGCGTATCAATATTCAATGGTATATTCAATAGTTTTTCCTAGTTGTCAGATATGTCTATTCATAAGAAGATTTAGGTATATATATATATATATATATGAAGCTCTTTATGGTGCGGCAGAAGGGAGCTTAAGTATTTTTACTGTTTTTATAGCATTGAAATTTGTTGCAAAAATAAATAAAATATTTCTACAGTAGCAACATAGAGTTTAGTTTTCTGCCCATGATAATATCATCAGATCTTGAATATTTGTCCAGGGTGTCCTGGAATGTTGTCAACACTTTTTAAATAGAGGGAAAAGATTTTGACAAAATTCCAGGACACCCTTGAAACATATTCAAGATTTGTTGATATTAACATGTGCAGAAAACTAAACTCTATGTTGCTACTGGAGAAATATTTGATTTATTTTGGCAAAAAAAAATATAAATTTAATAGAACCTGTAAAAATACTTAAGTTCCCTTCGGCAGCAGCTTAAGTTATGATATTATTGATTGGTTTCTACTTTGTTTTACTTCATTCATTCAATTGGTCTAGTCTTAAATTATATGATGTAATGTATAACCCACTTTCAGAAAAATTATAATTACTAAATATTTCAAAAATGTTCCTTATTTAGTGGTTATTTTATCTTACAAAAATATATAAAACTAATTAAATATATACATTGTATGTTTAGATCATTTCCATCTTATCCAAAGTTAGGCGTATTCTACCTCCTACTAGTAGACCTAGTAGTATTACTAAATTCCTTTCATGTAATAATTTCTGAGGAATTCACGATGTTAATGGATTAGAAACTGCCCGTATTGCACTAGGAAACGCTTCTTTGAAGTCTAAAGATTCATTAAATCTAACTTAATTGGAAAACGGAACTTGTCATTTCAATCCCGTAGCAAATTGAATTGCATGTTTCTAAGAAATGGCTTATTCTAGGGTTGTTGCAGATTTTAAACTGTTTGGTTAAAAGGAAAAGTAAGTCTTAATCTTGCTTGAAAAAAAAATAATGGTTTTGTTGCTACGATAAAAAAAATGTGCCTTTGTGAGCCATTGAGTTCACTAAACAATACAAATTTGATTGCAGAATTATAACAAGTGACGTGTATAGTTATTATAAGCTATAAATAGTGACTGATTTAATGATTTTAAGTAATTACGGATCACGAGTTATAAGGGGTCAAACTTGCAATTTTATGCTTTTTATATACAATTTGTTAAGGTAAAATAATTACTCTATGGAGCCTAAATATAGTATAACTAGACATTCCCACGAAGTATACACAATACAATATTTATAATATAAATATTTTATTAGAGTTAGTAATAATATTAATATATAATATCCTATTAATATTATTTATTGTGTTAATATATAAGTATATAATATAAGTTGTTGTTGTTGTCCGCTGTCAACAAATGTAAAACTCAGAATATACAAAGTCGTAATTTTACCGGCTGTCTCTATGTGTGCGAAACACAAACCTATTTCCTTAAATGATGAGATAAATTTAAATTTTTCGAAAATAGTGTGCTTAAACATATATTTGTTCAAAAAAAATTATGAAGATAGTGGGGAGTGGAGGAGGCTCCATAATAATGAGCTGCATACCTGTACTCAATACAAGACATTGTTAGGGTGATAAAATCTCACAGATGGTGGGCAGGTCATGCAGCGCAAATGGGAGTATCTAGAACCGTGTTCAAGGTATTAAATGGCAAACGCAATGGGAGAAGACCACTGGGAAGATCTAGACGCAGATGGGAGGATGACAGAAATAGACCTGAGAGAGATAGGGTGTAATGAGGCGGACAGGATATAAATAGCGTAATTTTTTGAGTGCGGTAATGAACTTTCGACTTCCCAATGCCAAAGAGTAAATAAGTATATAATATAATATGAATACTATACTAATTTCTATATTATTAAAACATAATAAAATATTTATAGTATTAATATTGTTAATATAATAACATATAATATAACAAATTGTCACCAATATTATTATATTCATATAATTACTACACATAATAATATAGTAATAATATAAATATTTCATTGTGATAATTATCTCATATAAAAGTCTAGTTGTAGTAAATTTCATCGAATACATAAAAGAGCAGGTTTGACCTCTTATAATTTGTGAACTGTAATTATTTGAGATCATTGGATTACTATTTATAGTTTAATAGAAATCCTCCACGGTGTTGCCCGTGACCCACTGTGGTGTAAGAATTATATAAGCGACCTCCCCCCCTTTCCCCCACCCCATGGTGCCTTATCTCTGAAACTTAGCTCTAAACCAGATAAAATTGTTAAAAATAGCCTAATTTAAAAACTAATTAAAAATTTAAGAATCCGGCTTCAAGGTGCATTCGGACCCCCTTCCGTCCACCTATGTTAGAAATTTCAGATCTTTGCGTGCCGTAGATATGGCTGGACATCGCACAAAAACACACACAGACAAACACTTCCTTTTATTATTATATAAATTCATACACCCATTAAAACTGTGCAATAGCAGTCATTTTAATGGTAGAGTGACCATAAAAATAAAGACATCTCCTGAGGAAAATATAATATAGGTTTTGTAATAAAATGACGCGTGGAGAAAAACACATTCTTTAATACACTATGGCTTATAATATTTCTCTAATGAAAATATTGCTTACTACTAAAATTGAAACTGAAGTTTTTTCAAGTATATATCACAGATATTATGTAAATGTATTATTGATCATCTTGATTTGCTAGATAGGCACGAATTTACTTGTCGAAGAAGTTTAAATTAATATTAATTTTATTCAGAGATGACTTCTTTGAATTCTCAAATATACTTCAGGAAATAATAGTTATTATTATTTATTATTATTATTATTATTAGCACCGCGTCTTACTACCCGTTCGGGTTGAACGCACTTACGCTAATGTGTAATGATAGGGTGATTGTGAGATGAAATGGAGG
Source organism: Timema douglasi (assembly GCA_901482245.1). Classification (NCBI taxonomy): domain Eukaryota; kingdom Metazoa; phylum Arthropoda; class Insecta; order Phasmatodea; family Timematidae; genus Timema; species Timema douglasi. The sequence goes on from CABEEJ010001828.1 coordinate 47,883, forward strand.
ACCTACAGTTTAACGTGGGATCCGAACCACGGTGAGAGGCCTGGCATTCCCCACATTCACAAGATGTCTTGCCAGAGGTGAAGGAAGGGTTTGGTAATAATAGTTAAAATAAGATTTAGACAGTAAATACTTTTAAAAACAAGTTTTTACTCAGTGAGCCAGAAAAATTACGCCAATATAATATTGTCTGGTCCTCTGGGGAAAATTAATATTTACTTCCCCTCGACATCTTGGTGAGAAAAAAATTGTGATCATCAAAAAATTTAAACTCGAGATTTTGATTAAATATCAACGTTTCATGACCTACAGAAACCAAAAAAGTAGTTTTCGCAATACCACCTGTCTGTTTGTAATTTTTTTTTATTGCCCGCCTCGGTGGCGTAGTTGGCTAACGCACTAGTCGTGTTGAGCTCGACCGCTGAGGACGGGGAGATCGAGGTTCGAATCTCGGTCGGTTTAACTGGGGATGGTTTTTCCTAAATGGTTTTCCACTCTCCCTCCATGCAAATGCGGGTTCACTTCCTCTAATTATACCTCCCTAATTCCTAATCCAGTAGAGTAAGTAGTACTTAAAGCGTATAACCCGAACGGGTAGTAAGACGCGGTGCTAAATATTATTATTATTGTTTATAACTTGGGCTAGAGCCGAAACTTTGTTACAGATTGGGCTAAATCTTGGTATATGGGATTTTCGTGAGGTCCCGCCGAGGTTTTATTATTTATTTGATGTTCAACCCTAAACTTAAGGGTAGTTAACTGAAGGGCACTGAGAGAACTAAAAATAGAGTTTCTTGAAACTCGCTCTAATGGTTTTAATTAAATTTTATATTTAGACACTGTTTATCATTATAAACAAGATGGTGACTCTAATTTTATCATGAAAATGACTTTGATGGTATTTTACATGGGGGAACTTTTCCAATTTTCATCAATTCTCTGCATCTATTTTAGATACGAAATATCTTATAGTTGTAAAGTTGTAATAGGCCTACTACTAAATATACTAATATTTTATTTGGAATATATTTTTATAAAATCAATAGTATCTAAGCTATTATTAAATATATATACTTTTTAATTCAGGGTTTTGAAAATGTGTTTGATTCTTATGTTCTTCGATGGGCAAAGATGTTTCTATTTTCTCACTAATTATGTAAGAGTGTTCTTAGTTCCTAACTCCATAGAGTAAGTAACACTGTATATTATTTCAACTATGATCTTTGGTGTAATGTTTCTACAACAATATAAAGACATATTATTTCGTTTCACTAATCTTACGAGTTTTGAGTAATGTATAATGTTAAGATAAAAGCGTTATAGAGTTTTTTGGGTGCACCGTACCATTTATATCTATGGCTGACTTATTTCTCTCCTTTCGTGTAAAATTTAGTATATTTCCTCTAAATTCTAATTTTATCATCCGTTGCCTAATAGGGTAACTTTATGATTTTGGAATACAAGCAGATAAAAAAATATTGTTACTTGTATTTTAATTTATATAAGATTCATCTGCTTTCCTTGTTTTAATCTTCTGTGAATTTTGCTTAGAAAATTTGTTTACATATAGAATAATATGTCTTTAGAAATCAGGTATCTTTGCTTTATTCATTTTGGAGCGATTTAATATTACAATACTACAGTGTCTAGCTGATTCTATTTATTTCTTAATATATTTTACTAGGAAAATTTTTAAGTCCCGCCCTCGGTCCACAAAGTATACACCAATATAAAAATGTCAGTTTTGTTGACGTAATAAAGAGTTTTTAACACCGAGTGCGTCACGGTATTCTGCTTCTAGGCAAGCCACTTGATAGCCCGAGGTTTAGGAATGTGTGCTTTAATTTAGTGATGATATCATGTGAAGTTGGCAGCACCTAGTTCCCTAAAAGTTGACTGGTGTTTTCACTAAAACTACCGTCACACAAATTATGGGAGTTGGATATTCTTGTGGCACTAATTCATCACTAAATATTAGTATAGGTTTCAAAATGTGTTAAGTTATGGTTGTTGCCAGCTGCCCCCAAAGATTTTGTGTTTTTTCAAAAAATATTGTCACCAAAATACAGCACTAAATATTGGTATAGGTTACAGAATGTGTACAGCTATGGGTGTTTCCTATAGCACTGATAGTTTTTGTGTGTTTTTCCTTTAACTAATGTGGCATTAGTTATGAGGGTTGTATATTCTTATGGCACAAATTCAGCACAGAATATTGACAAAGGTATAATCATTTGTGTAATTTTTGATAAATCAACGTAAATTTTGGTGTCACAAATATATGTGAATAGCATATTCTATCGACACACATTCAGCACTAAGTAAGAGCATAGGCCTCGTTGTTTGTGTATTTACGAGGGCTGCCAACTTCACTAGCCTCCACGGGAGTATTCATCAAGCGTAGGTTGTCTGCCTGTGTGTGTGGTTGAGGATCATACGACGCGTTACGTTACGTGTCCAAATCCCCTAAACAGAGCAAATGTTGGTATGTGTCAATACATTGGTAAACTATCATTGTCAGTACTGAATGGCGTTTTCTAAACTCACGTATTTTTACAACGCAAGTCAAGGCCAACGCACGTTTTTACCAAATGCATTGATCCAAGTTGCTCTTTCCGCACGGTGAACGCGCGTTCATTTCAACGCCTTGTCGACATGTTCTGGATTATTCTTCCTTGAGTCTCGACGTTTTCTTGGCGGTTCATGGCGGTGTAAACACTCAACTTCAAAAGGGAAATGAGGAAAGTTTTCACACGGGTGACTATCTATCTCAGAAGGTTTGAAGTTGTTGCTTTTTTTCTCTCTTTCTCTTTTAGATTAGAAATCTGGGAATTTGATACGTAGTCTTTGATCTAGGAAGTGTACACATCCTTAGTTTTTTGGAACGTAAGTTGTGAATAACATACCGGATCAATATGAATGAACTTTAAATATATATGAATGTCGCCTTAATTTATTCGGTAGAAAGTGAAACGTATTTTTTAAGTCAATTTTTAATTGATAAATAAAAGAAAACTTTGATTTTTTTGTGTTAGACTTATCCTTAGGCATAACATACGATGCCATTATTGAAATTAATTCATCTTCATTGTGTTGAGACCACTAACTACTGAAACCCCATATTGATGGTCAAATAATCAAATGCGTCACTCTCGTTATAGTTTGATTTTCCAGTGACTGGAAAATTGGGGTTCAAATAACGGTCGGGTATATTGAAGGAGAAATTTCATTAAAAAAATTCCCACTATATTGCTACAAAAATTCGAGTACATTTCATTTTATTATGGTAGAAAGTTTGCCGTGTGAAAATACTCAATAGTCAAAACAAGTCATGGAGCTGATGACCATGCAAACTTTATAGAATGCGTGAAGGTATAGTTTAATATTAGAAAAAGGTCATACGTTTGCTCCACTTTTAGATTAGTTGAGTATTTAAAATCGCACATTCTTATTATTTTAATTTCTCAAAATAGTTTTATTTTTGTACAAAATATGTTGCCCTTATTAATTTTGGAGCTCAATAGGCTTTGGCAAACAAATTAATAAGAAGCATTTAGGATGTAACTCCAAGAAACATACCGCTTAGGGTTTATCAGTTCGGGAACATTTATAACCAGTAATTACGACATTAGTTTGGAAATCAAAAGAAAATATTCAGGAAATACGTGCTATTACTCGGCCAGTAAATTTTGTATATCTCGCATGTTGCAAGAAAATATAAAGCTCAGAATATACTAAATAATATATTCCCCAATTGTTTTTATAAAAAGTCTTTCAACGTAAATTACGAGAATAAATTTAGAGTGTTCTAAAACAAGGTACAGTTTATGGAAAATTATTTATTAATAAAGAAACTAAGATAATGGAGAGTGTAGACGGCTACATAATGATTAGTTACCTGTCTTATGACATTGTTAGGTAGTAAAATCTCGCAGGATACGGTGGGCAGGACATATAACACAAATGGGAGAGACTGGAATCTTGTTCATTGTACTGACTGACAAACCCAATTGGAAGACCTAGACGCGAATGGGAGGATGATATTAGAATGAACCTGAGGGAGAGTGTAATGAGCTGGACTGGATAGAACTAGCTCAAGATAAGGAAAAGGTGCAATGGAGTTGACTGGATAGAACTAGCTCAAGATAAGGATAATGTGTAATGGAGTTGACTGGATAGAACTAGCTCAAGATAAGGATAAGGTGCAATGGAGTTGACTGGGTAGAACTAGCTCAAGATAAGGATAATGTGTAATGGAGTTGACTGGATAGAACTAGCTCAAGATAAGAATAAGGTGTAATGGAGTTGACTGGATATAACTATCTCAAGATAAGAAATAACTCTTTTTATAGCGATTTCAAAAAGATCGAATTGAAAGATCGAAAGAAATAAAAACTTCGAATTAATTCATGGAAATTTAATTTTGTTTGCTTTAGGAAATGTGTTTGTTTGATTATTAGTACTAGCTAAATTTCGAAACCAAGGTTTTGCAATCTTGGGCTACTAGTTAGTCATTAATTGTCTTTAGTTAGTAATGTGCTATTTTAACGTCTAGGTTCTGTAAATAATCACATCAAGTTTTTATTCTGTAATATATTTACTGTGACGTGTTGGCCAATAAGTCAATAGTTTGGAAGTATTTGGTAAGAATATAATTTGCCTTATGGAGTATTAGTAGTTATAGAATGCTTACATCGACTCGAAGCACGATCCTCTGAGCTTGTCGAGACCCCGCGCATCCAACCACGCAGGAGGAACAAAAGAGCAGTGCTACGCACGCATACAAAAAGAAAAGAGTTGAGGAAACTCAGCTCATAAGTACTAATTACACTAGCGGATTGGGATTTGGGAAGGTTGAATTTATAGGAAGTTAACCCCCATTTGCGTGGTGGGAGAGTGAAAAACCATAAAGGGAAAACAACCCACAATGAACACGACCAAGATTCAAACCGCGATCTGCCCATCCTTGGCTGTAAAGATCAACACGAAACTAGCGCGTTAGCCAACGACGTCCCTGAGGCGGGTAATGAATATACTATATCATGAATAATGACACTAAGATTTGAGGTCTATTTAATAGTGTGAATACCCGCCTCGGTGGTGTAGTTGGCTAACGCGCTTGTCGTGTTGAGCTCGACTGCTGAGGATGGGGAGATCGAGGTTCTAATCTCGATCGGGTGAACTGGGGGTGGTTTTTCCTAAATGGTTTTCCACTCTCCCTCCACACAAATGCGGGTTCACTTCCTCTAATATCAACCTTTCCAATTCCTAATCCACTAGAGTAATTAGTACTTAAAGCGTATAACCCGAACGGGTAGTAAGACGCGGTGCTAAATATATAATAGTGTGAATGATGGATGCAAAGCACTGCAACGAGCTTCACTGTAACTCACTCAGTGTTGGACACCCTTTAGTGACGGGCTAGTGCCATCTTTCCCTCACTCACCAGTAGCTCTACCGCTGGACTCTCACTTGTCTACGAGTAGAACTGGATATTATCACCAGGATCATCCGATACCGAATCACAAATTACTTCGCTGGATCTGCCAATGCTAGAAACAAAAGACGAACCCCGTCAAAAGCTAAAATAAATAAAATAACTGATCAAACGCTTACGCAATAGTCGCTTGTCACAAACGGAGCGCTCCATGTGAAGGCGGTTGCTTTAAATTGTCCGTCGTTGTCACCCACTCTTTTTTTTCTTGCTGTTGGCTAAATCGGATGCCTATAAATGAGGGTAGCCGAGCTGTAAATATCATAACATCACAACTTCGTTGTTACTTAAACATCTTACACTAGTATTCTGTAAGGGCGTGTTCGAGTTCCTCCACGAGAGTTGATTTAATCTCCTTTTCGATAAATATCACTTAATTCTATGGTTGAGTTCCTCCACTTGGTGGGTTGAGATGGAGGAGGAAAGTAGGAGGTCGGGGTAGAGTTCCTCGACGGCATCTGAAGGAATAGAGTTTAAGTTTAATTGGTTAATTTCTACATACACTTATGGTTCTTACCCAACCTAACTCAACTTAACCTTTCACGCGATAACGAAATTCGTTCTTATTTAATTTTGTAATTTACTGTGCGAAGATCTCCTCCTTGAGGTGTCGTGGAGGAACTTTACCATTGCTATCGAACTAATTATCTCCATGAAGGAACTCGACATCCCTGGAGGGTCGTCTTGCGCAATTATCACTAACTATCGCCAACAATAATCCTGTAAGATGAAAGAACAGACTATCTGCTCGGCCCTGCGGTGTAGATAACATCCCTCCACGACAAAAATGTAGATAACCACTTCAATTTAGTCATTTTGACCCAAGTTTTGGAAAAACCTTGTATTAGTTTGTTGTAATTCCACCATGTTTTCTAATGAGGCAACTAAGCAAGAAATGGAGTTTGGCCTGTTGTAAGTTGCTAAACGACTCTGTAATTTTTAATGGCTCTCATGGCTTAGGGTAGGTAAAGAGTGACCTAATTTAGATCCGTGGGTTTATTTGTCTTAGCTTAGAGGCCTGATTAAGTCAGTGTTTTCTAGTCCGACCGCAGGTTTGACCTAGCTTGGTTGGCAGCTTGTGGCTAGCAGTAGGTGTCCGGTGCGGTCCGAGCTTTTCGTTATTTTGTTGTGAGCGTCTGGAGTCCTTAAAACGCAAGTGTGACCTATGGCATCTGTTATTATGAATACTTTACGTACATGTTTATTTACTTGTTAGTGTGAGTACTTTTAGATCATTATTAATTGAGATTATAGCTACTTATTTATTATTCTATTGTTTGTGACTTATGGTCTAAATCGGGACATTTGAGTGATAGATTTCAACCCTTCTGAGCGTTGTCTGCTCATTCTTCATTCAAAGTTTTATTTTTATTTTTTATTTAGCACCACGTCTTAATAGGCCTACCCTTCGGGTTATACGCTTAAGTAGGGTCTACTAATTACTCTAATAGTGTTAGGATTTGGAAAGGTTGAAATTAGAAGAAGTGAACCCGCATTTTTTTAGGTAGAGTAGAAAACAATTTAGGAAAAACCACCCCTAGCTAGCCAGACCGATATATTCGAGCCTCGATCTCCCCGTCCTCGGCAGTCTTGCTCAACACCAAGACGGCGTATTTAAATTTAAATGTCTCTATGTAATATTTCTGGACTATTAACTTGAGCTAGTAAATTCTCAACGTTTTGTTAGAAATACTCTGATTAGTTTTACTTTCTAGGTCATGTGAAGCAAAAAGGTATTTAGACCTATTTAGGTAACCGTCCTCAGATTTATTACTAGACTATAATAGTCTTAGCTAGCTGGAACTTATTATTGTTTTTAATGTTGTTTTTATAAACCAGTAGGTCCTGTTTTGATCACGTGATCGAGAGCACCATTTGACCTTGTTTAACCACTGTTGGTAGTTCGACATGATATTAGTTCATACTTGTAACTTTTTTATGAACCTGTAAACAAGCTGCGGCCTTAACTATTCTTGTTTTCTAATACTCTATTGTTTGTTATACTAATATTAATTAAATATAAATACCATTATGTACATCTTATACTAATTGACTCTAATAAACGTATATCTTCTCTACAATTACTATGTATAATAGTCCACCCTCAATCCTCACCCCGGTTAGTTCACTGTCTGGGGTCGTACTGCCGTACTGATAGGGTGCTATGGGACGGTATACTTTGAACATATGACCATATGTCAACGCGAGCTGTTAAACTTGATAATAAAGGGTGGTGTAGAATATCTTTCTTCTTTCCTTTGCTACTAGGTTTACTAAAAAGGATGTGTTGAATAAAGAGAAGGAGGAAAGCGAATATATTGCCTGAATATAAGACCCTTGCGAGTGATGTTATCTGAAGACTTTGTCTCGAGAGCTAGTATGTTATTTTATATTCATCATCTTGAGACACTTCTCATATTAGGGGGTCAATTGACGGAGCTCTGAGACGCCTTTTATATATCCAGAGTACTTTTTTTTAAGAATTAGCTATCGTAATGTATTGTTAAAGCCAAAATGGTGCTGAAATGTTTAAAACATTTTCATACTAGTTTGTTACAGCTCTGACACCACCATGTATTTACCTTTCATTATCTTTGCCTTTCCAGAAAGTACACCATAGTTTACATTTACACATCATATTTAAAGTTTAATTTAGTTCTATTCTATTCGCTGTTGGATGAACTCATTCAGGATCCACTAATGGTAAATATGTCATTTCATTTTCTACGATCAACTTTACACTTTAACTTATATCATATAATTAACTTAGTCTTTGATTTGTATTGGCTAACATTGAGTTTTGTTCTGCAACTTGCGTTGATTCTCTGGTTTTCCTTATTCAGTCCTGAGGTTGGGGCCGTTGTAGCTCCGAAACATGTCGGATTTGTGATAATCTCACTACCAGTAATACAAGGAACAAGGGAACTCAAAGACTTTAAGATAAGAATAGATGTCATTTCTCTGTTAATCTCATTCAACTTTTTGTATTTCATTTTTTATAAATTTATATCTCAACCTTATTTAAAAATAATATTATTAATTTCATATGCTTGAACTTTAACGGTATTTCATATTCTTTATGACATGTATTTTGATGAATTTGTGATGATAGTACTTACTGTAATATGAGATAAATGTGAACTCAAAATCTTTTAAAACAAACTAGACTTCTATTCTTGGTTAACTCAGTTAATTTTTATTAATCTACTTTTACAAATTTATATCTTAACCTTATTTAAGCATCTTATTATCATTACATCATTTTTAATTCCAGTTTTAAAATCAAGTTCTTTATTACATTTATTTTAATATGTTTTTTTGTTTATATATGTGTTGTTTCTTGACTCACATTTTTAATGTGTTTATAACCTTTTGATAGTGGGAAATATATTATTCTAACTTTTATTAACTTTCATTTTTATCAATAAGTCTAATAAATATTTTCTATTCCTTTAGTATAATAATGTTTTTGCATTATTTTTATACTATTAACTCTGTTATAAGTTCATGTTAATACTCGGACTTGATTACATTTTTGAGTTCATTTTCATCCTGGATTTATTATCCCTGTATCTATTTTATCCTATATTACAAATTGTTTCTTTCTTTTTGAATTCTATTATTATCGATTTGAATAATTATTGTTCCTTACTACAACTCATTTTGTTTTTCAAAAATTTTCCTTATAGACTAAAAAAACATTTATTTATTTAGCACTACGTCTTACTGCCCGTTCGGGTTGTACTCTTAGCCCTGGGTACTAATTACACTAATGGGTTAGGAATTGGAAAGGTTAAATATAGACGAAGGGAGCCTGCGATTGCGTGGAAGGAGAATGGAAAACCATTTAGGGAAAAAACTCAGTTCACTAAAGCGGGATTCTAACGTCAATCTCCCCGTCCTTGGTGGTCGAGCTAAACACGAAATAGTGCGTTAGCTAACTATACCACGGAGGTGGAAAGTAGAAACATTAAATTTTTAATTTATAATTTAAAAGTATATAAATGTGTAGTTAGCTAATTTGTAACTTTATATTACGCTGAAATATCACATTGCTGAGATCAAAGTAAATTAAAAGTAAATGGTTAAAAACAAATATCTAGCTTTCTTCATGAAAGTAAAGTAATTTTTAAGATTATCACAATATAACATTCTAATAGAGTCGAGGATATTTTTTTCTTTCAAATATTAAGAATTCCCTTAAGAAATGTTGTGATGTGCGGTGTCTTTAAGTTCAATGCTCAAATATGAATACGTAATGTAATATGAATATCCATTAATAGTAGCCTATATACATAGAGGGGCTGAAACAATAAGACTATTCGTAACTTGAAAATTAATACTTTAATTGAAGAGTAAATATTCACTAGCTAAATAAAAACAAACAACATACTACATTTTTTAATTTTTTTTAGATAATGTCATTCAGGTGAGGTCCACTGAACGTCAGACAAACTTCAGCACGTTGTCCATCACTTTCCTCAGCATAGATCGTCTAGTTTTTTCAGCTCCACCCTACACACACACACATGCACACACACACACACACACACATATAT
>CABEEJ010001828.1:69350-85360 GCA_901482245.1 Timema douglasi
GCGAGTTACCGTGGTGAGCCGGGCAGGAAGGGAAGTTCGGCGAGTTACCGTGGTGAGCCGGGCAGGAAGGAAGGTTCGGTGAGGTACCGTTGTGAGCCGGGCAAGAAGGAAGGTTCGGTGAGATACCGTGGTGAGCCGGGCAGGAAGGAAGGTTCGGCGAGTTACCGTGGTGAGCCGGGCAGGAAGGAAGGTTCAACGAGTTACCGTGGTGAGCCGGGCAGGAAGGAAGGTTTGGCGAGTTACCATGGTGAGCCAGGCAAGAAGGGAAGTTCAGCGAGTTACCTTGGTGAGCCGGGCAGGAAGGGAAGTTCGGCGAGTTACCGTGGTGAGCCGGGCAGGAAGTAAAATTGAATTAGTTCTATCCCATCCACCTCATTGCACCCTTTTTATTTTGAACTAGCTCTATATAGTCTACCTTATTACACCCTATCCTTATCTTGATCTAATTTTATTAAGTTAAACTCATTACATCCTATCGCTATCGTGAGACTGTTATAGTAGAGAGAGTTTGGATAGCTAGCGAGAGTTGGAACTTTTAAATAACGCTGTATATGTCACTTGTTTTTTGGATATATATACTTTCAAGGGTGGCTTACTAATAAAGTAAAATTCAAACTTTTTGTTTAAAAAAAAAATTAGTGTTATATCTGCTCATTGATGTTTAATTTTTGAAAATTTTTAATTCTTTTGAAAATTGTCTTCAGAAATTTTGTTAAAAAAAATCTTGTTTGAGTCTACTTTCATGATAAATAATATTATATGCTTATTTTTATAAATAAACATTTTTATAGTTAGGTTACCTAATACAAATTTTATAAAGTTTGTGGTATTTCAAATATAGTTCAAAGTGGACATCTGGCAAATTTTTCATGATAAATAAGAACATATTTTTATCTGTACAAATAAAAAATTATTTAATGGTTGTTTATAAATAAATTATTTTTGAAAATTTGAAACTAACAATAAAATGTAACAATAAAAGTTGTTTCAATTTTATGTATGACGAGCTTTATTGTAATTAGCAATATGTATTGGCTTTTTTGGGGGGAGAGGGGGACAAACTTAGGGTAGCTTACTAAAATTCTAGTTTTGAAAACAAAATTATTTAAGCTATAGTACAGTACATTTAATGAGAAATTTTGTTCGACTGTGTCGTAAAATCATTTAATTTTTGTTAAAAACCATAAAATGGTTTGAGCTAGAACTGAACTCAGTTTGATTAATAACTTTGGTCAATTAGAGTGGATGCGTCATGAGGACTAGTCTTCTCGTCGGAACCATTGAGACGCCTGATGTCTGTTGAGGGGATCTGTTATGTTCCGGTTTAACGTGTTTGTGATATGTCCAGAAACCATCAAGTTAAGCTTACCCGCACGATCGCCAACACAGTAAATTCTATTTTATTTCCCCGCATTTAACTACAGTGCATTTCATAGGAATGGTCTTTAATTAAATACAAACATTATTTTAAGTTAGCACTGATGGCATTTTAATATATAATTTTAAAGGTATTGATAAAAATCTATCAAAAGTGACAGATTCAGATCACTTTACTTGGCGTATAAATACATGACATTAGGTCTATTAACTGTTCTACCAATAAGATATAAAAATTAAACAACCCATACTGGATATATGCATATTCACACGAATCGAGTGTACTTATAGTCCCATTAGATAAAAGTGGAAAACAATTTTTGAAAATCCACCTTCATTTCACCCAGCTGAGACCATACCACTAACCTCCATTACTGGCCAACTAGTCTATAGCAGGGATTCCCAACCAGGGTTCCACAATGATTTGCAAAAACTTAATTTTTATGTGTCAATAAATAAATAATCGAGGCATTAAAAATATATATCATCCTTTTATTTGTGATTCAATAATCTGAAATTTTTACCAGATTTGTTCTGAAAGTTTAAAAAAGTAAACATTCATATCTGGTCTCAAAATGATACATGATTGTGAAAGATAACATATTGTACTCTGATATTATTATTATTAGCACCGCGTCTTACTACCCGTTCGGGTTATACGCACTTACGCTAATGTGTAATGGTAGGGTGATTGTGAGATGAAATGGAGGAGCTACAGTTTAACGTGGAATCCGAACCACGGCGGAGGCCTGGCATTCCCCACATTCTACTCTGATACCAATCGTCGGACTGATTGAGATGCCTGTTGCTGGAAAATATTGACAGAGAAGGGAAACTTGGTTGTTCTCTGAAATAACACCGTAAATTAATATGTGTGTAAGGAGCTAAATATGCAGAGACTAGATCTGAAGATAATTGGTCAATACCGTACAGCAGATTTGGCAACCTCTTTGGCCCCCATCGACCAAAGGTTCCAAAATCATTCGTCATTTGTTCACTCTACCTTTGACGTTTTTTTAGTCAATTAGTTTTATATTATTTAGTCCTTAATTTCAATCCTTCTTTGAGTACTTTTGGCTCCATCTTTATTTTAAAAACATATAATAAATGATCATCATCATTATGAACAGCCTCCAGCCACTGGCTAGGTATGTTTGGAGCATGAGCCTCTCCACCACCCACTTTCCTCCCTCCACCACCTCCTTTCCTCTCTCCAACACCTCCTTTCCTCCCTCCACCACCTACTTTCCTCCCTCCACCACCCACTTTCCTCCCTCCAACACCTCCTTTCCTCTCTCCAACACCTCCTTTCCTCCCTCCACCACCTACTTTCCTCCCTCCACCACCTCCTTTCCTCCCTCCACCACCTCCTTTCCTCCCTCCACCACCTATCTCCTTCCTCACCTTTCCCCAGTCCTCTCCACTCTCATCCCCACTCCTCCTTACTCTCTTCAGCCTTGTTCTTCCTCTCGGCCTCCTACCACACCTCCATATTCAACATTCTTTCCTTCTCCCTTCTTCTCACATGGTCATACCATCTTAGTCGTGCCTTCTCTATCCTCTCCTGAACTGTCTCTAATATTCCTCTTCCTTCTTCACGTCTCATTCTGTCAAATTTGGTCACACCGATCGTAATAAACTAACTAATTTTCTTATGAGGTTAACGATCGTTATGATCTATCAAGTTAATTTTGGTCACTTTTAAAACATTATTTGCAATTATTTGATATGTTTGTAAATCTTAAAAGCCTAAAAGATCGAATTTAAAATGGCAATGTAGTTTCTTGCTCGATGGACTGAAAATGACCGCAATACCGACCGACCTTTTGCCGACCCCTGCCTTATAGTGTTTACATGCGTTCCTTTACGTTCGTAAAAGCTTCTTCTCAGTAGTTCTTTTCTGACTAACATTTTTAAAGGTACAACCATCTCACTCGTTACTATATTACATTTTAAAATTATATTTTAATTTTCTAGATATTTTATACATCGTTATTTAGGTCTACCATATTTTTGAAACCTTTTCTATCTTTAAAAAATAACTTATTTTTATATTATTGGATGTATTTGAAATGTGTTTATAAACATAAAAACCAATCAAAAATTCAGGATGCTATTAAGATCTCCAAAAGTAAAAAACAAACAAAAATCCATCTAAAATTTGAAAGTAGCGTTTAGCTCACACATAAAAACACGAACTAATATAAATAAACAAAGTCTGACTTTGCTACATAAAATATTTGGTTTGGACGAGAATACGAAGCTTTAGCAATGTAATTAATGATAGCTAAAATAAAGATTGTATGTTAATTTTTTGCCAAACTCTTCCTTCACCTCTGACAAGACATGTATTAATCACAACTTGTGAATGTGTGGAATACCAGGCCTCCACCGTGGTTCGGATTCCACGTTAAACTGTAGGTCCTCAATTTCATCTCACAATCACCCTACCATTACACATTAGCGTAAGTGGATACAACCTGAACGTTAGTAAGACGTGGTGCTAATAATAATAATAACTACTAATCTGTTTGAGATTAAAGAGCTTGACGCTGATTGTTAGTCGGGTTGCATGCTAGACTAACAAGGAGCTCATGTGAAGTGGGGAGAGAAGGTAATCTCCAAGATCCGATTAGAGACTATATATTCTATAGTATGCTAATGATGTTTATGTGAATGTGTGTGTGTTTCGAAGGGATATAGAATGAGGAGGAAGACAGAAAAAACAACTAAGAAGCTCATTACCTTAAGCCAATAATGAAACAAATAGCCGAAACTATTGTTAATGCATTTTAGTGGGGATAGCCCCTCATAGATATCATATTCTGAAATTGAAAAATGACACCTGGACACGGGAATCAAACCCGGGACTTTCGGCTTAGTACGCCAATGCTCTTACCACTGAGCTATCCAGGATTCGTCCCGTGCCCATGGTCATTCTTCACTCATAGTTTAAGGCAGAGTCTAAGATGGACGTGCGGAAGTCGTCAGCTTATAAACATGTGATTATATAAGATCACAGCCATCAGACAACGTAGCCATTAGCGACTCGGTAGTTGGCATTTTTGCAGTCATTCGACAATTTTATATATATAATTGTACAGGATTTGAATATATTAATGAAACAAATAGCCGAAACTATTGTTAATGCATTTTGGTGGGGATAGCCCCTCATAGATATCATATTCTGAAATTGAAAAATGACACCTGGACACGGGAATCGAATATGTTAAGCCAATAAGCTTTAGGAAGATCTTACCAAGGCAAATATATGTAAATAGAATTAACCTTGAATCCATTTGTAGTATGAATGGGATATACATTCTTTTGAGACTTGGATTCCTCTGAATATCATTCGAAGTTGTCATCAAATATATTTTTTTAAGAAAATTAGAAACACTATCAGCTAATTTTAGTGGGCCTTACCTGGAAATATTTTGAAAAATTGAAGCCTCTAGCAGCAATTTTATGTTGTTCTTACATGAAAACATTTTGAAAATTGGATTCCTACTATTCCCACTATTTGGAGTGCTCTTAAACCTGACCCATTTTAAATATTACATGTATCTAGAAGCTATTTTGAAAACTATTGGCCTCCAGAAGCTATTTGAAGTTCTGCTCAGATGGAAACATTTTTAAATTTGATGTAACTATAAACTATTTGGGTTGTTCTTCTCCCAAGAATATTTCGAGAATTATATGCTCATGTAATATATTTGGTATGCTCTTTATCCATAAATTTGTTTAGAATTAGTTGCTTCTAGAAACTTCTATAAACTTTGACCAAAATGTTTTTAAACTAAATACCTCTATTGTAACAAATTATCCTGTGAGATCCATATAATAAAATATTTTATATCTTAGCAGGGAAACTAATGAGACTAACAATGGGTCTATTATTATATTTGTTAAAAAAGAAATAATCTCTATTGATTAAAGTTTGTCGAATAGACAACTTTCAACTACGGCATGTGTCCAATATTCCCCACAACAATGAAGCCGTTCCACAAGAGAGATGCTGTTTTGGGAAATTGATTCAGTATGAAAGTAGGTCTGCTATGGCGAGATGAACTTCGCAATGCTGCTATAGGTACTCAATGGATTAAGAAATGCCTGAAACAATATGAAATGCGTTGTTGGTTCGCTTACCTTTTATTATGAACAGGGTGACCTGGCGGTCTAGGGGTAAGGTGTCAGACTTCTATGCTGGCGGCCGGGGTTCGATCCTCGGTCCCGGCAAAGATTTATCTGATTATCAAACCCTTCCTTCACCTCTGACAAGACATCTTGTGAATGTGAGGAATGCCAGGCCTCCACCGTGGTTCGGATTCCACGTTAAACTGTAGGTCCTCCATTTCATCTCACAATCACCCTACCATTACACATTAGCGTAAGTGCGTATAACCCGAACGGGTAGTAAGACGCGGTGCTAATAATAATAATTCTTTCACAAGACATCCTCACCAACCACTGACTGTAGTTGAAGTTAGCGCCAACAGATGTCAATGATTTGGTTCACTTGGCTAGCAGGATGAAGGAGTTTAATGTTTCATTAATTCTTAGAAAGTTTATTATTATTTCTACACTTCATTATTTTTTATAATGACTAAGGTTCTAATATTTGATTGTTAATTGTTTAATATAAATAATATAATTTTTATCCTATTAAAGTAGCCCGGAAATCTTCATGAAAAATCGAAAATATCTCGCCGTCAAATTTCAAACAATTTTATTTTCTTAAGAGGAAGAAGTTCTGAAACCTCAAATCTGGTGCTGATAAATCGTTAAACATATTTAATTGTTTTTATCAACGCATCTTACTATCCATTCAAATCATATTCTGTCAGTTTTTTGTTATGTATGGTTTACGTTTTATGATTTACCTTATTTACTTAAAAGTACATTTACACTGTAAACTACTTTGTTTAGTATTTAAGACTAATTTATTACTCGTTTCAAAATGTATATGCTTAAATTAATATTTTGGTTTTATTTTGTTTACTTAATACAGTAGTCTGATTTAATTAACTATTTAGGGGAAAAAAACTAATCCTGTTCGTGGTTTTTAGACGGACTTTCTTAAAAATTGACTCTAAATAGTAATGTGTTTTTTCTATCTAATGTAAATAAAATTTAAATATAAATGTCGGAAGGAAACATTTTAAGGCAGCAGGACGACAACAATTCAAGGAAATTAGCCTGAAAGATTTTTCATTTATTTCCCAGAAAAGTAAGCTAAGATTATACTAGCTCACTATAGATATAGGGTGAAATTAGGTGGACTGGATATAACTAGCTCAAGATAGGGATAGGGTGTAATGAGGGGGGCTGGATAGAACTCGCTCAGGATAGGGATAGGGAGTAATGAGGGGGACTGGATAGAACTCGCTCAAGATAGGGATAGGGTGTAATGAAGGGGCTGGATAGAACTAGCTCAGGATAGGGATAGGGAGTAATGAGGTGGACTGGATAGAACTATCTCAGGATAGGGATAGGGCATAATGAGGGGGACTGTATAGAACTCGCTCAAGATAGGGATAGGTAGTAATGAGGTGGACTGGATATAACAATATCACTTTAGAGATAGGGTGTAATAAGTGGACTAGATAGAATTATCTCAGGATAGGGATATGCGGCTTACTTTTGTACGTGTGGCAATAAACCTTCAAGATTCTAGTGCCACACTCGTAGAGTGAGTAAGTAGACTACTGGAAAATCCGCAATTTGGTTCTTTAGTGGTCTATGAATGTTTTATGGGTGTAACAACGTTATTTCTTATCTCTCAAATGATTCTGTTTTTCTTGCTATGAAAATTAACCATCCCTCAGTTTAGGGGCTTGTAAATCTAGATTTGAGAATAATATTGATGTCAAAATTCATACACTACTTTAATATTATGGTCTAGCTTAAAGTTATATGTCAGCATGAGAAAGCTTACTATAGTGGCCACCGTATTGAAACAGTGAACGTTCTTAATTTTATCCCCGGAAACTGATGAAATTATATTTTTACAGCCACATAAATGCAAACAATGATATTCGTAGTTGATATTGCTGTAATAGTTAAGGCACTAGGATATAATAATAATAATAATAATATTTAGCACCACGTCTTACTACCCGTTCGGGTTATACGCTTTAAGTACTAATTACTCTATTGGATTAGGAATTGGGAAGGTTGAATTAGAGGAAGTTAACCCGCATTTGCGTGCAGGGAGAGTGTAAAACCATTTAGGAAAGACCATCCCCAGTTCACCCGACCGAGATTCGAACCTCGATCTCCCCGTCCTCAGCAGTCGAGCTCAACACGACTAGTGCGTTAGCCAACTACGCCACCGAGGCGGGTCACTAGGATATAAATCTGCTGAACATCTAAGAACGTGATCAAATTTATTTGTGAATTTTTGCTCAAAGTCTGACTCAGCTTTGTTCTAAAATTATTTGGAACTATATCCACGTATGATAAAATGGTAATTTAATTTTAGATAGAAAATGTTTGTTTATTCATGCAACCATTTAGCTATTTTTATATTAAAATTTACCTTTTTATTTTTACAAAATAACGAACAAATAATTGGAAACGTTATTGGGAACACAGTTTTAATGGCGTTGCCTACTTAAAGATTTGGAATCTATTTTGCGAAGCGGTTTACATCTTAATTTAACACATAGTTTCAGTCTAAGTACTGTACCACTTAAACACAAATATATGAAATAGAGTGAGAAGGGGAAGAAAATGAGCAGTCCACCCTGTGAGGCCTCTTGTTTATCTACTGATAGGACTTCCCCTCTTCCTCTGACGATCTTGTATACTGACAATACCACCTGCGCCTCGAAAATATTGACTCGATTTTTAAAATTACCTTTTTTTTGTTACATATTCCAGACAGGCATCACGGACTTTATTAATACACATTCTGAGAGAAGATTCCTAGAGGCCATTTTGGTGACCAAGCCAAATTGGCTAATAATCAAATAGCCAAAGCTATTATTTATGCTTTTATTGAGGATTACTCCATCTATATATCATATTCTGAAAATTTAAAAAGACTCCTGGACACGGGAATCGAACCAGGGACATTTAGTTTAGTACGCCAATTCTCTAACCACTGAACTATCAAGGAATCATCCCGTGCTGAGGGTAATTCTTCACTCATATTTTAAGACAGAGTCTGTGATGGACGTGCGGAAATCATTGACTACAAATGTGTGATTTTATAAAAATGTAAAATGTATAAAAATCACACATTTATAGCCGATGATATTCGCATGTCCATCACAGACTATGCCTTGAAATATGAGTGAAGAATTACCCTCAGCACGGGATGATTACTGGATAAGTCAGTGGTTAGGGAATTGGCGTACTAAGCTAAAGGTCCCGGGCTCCATTCCCGTATCTTTTTTAATATTAAGAATACAAATTGGCTAAGTTGTAGATGATTTAAGATTACGAAAAAACCACCTAAATATAAAAATAGAATTTCTGTGAAACTGTAGGACTATTTTTAGAATTATTTAAGCATATCTGGTTTTTGTTTTAATATTATCATATTTAAAATTCTCTGAATAAAACGTAAATTCATTAACAAGGGAAATCCTTTCTTGACATGCTGTGACATGTCATCTTCCTTAAGGTTCAATATTTTGATATTTTATGATTTTATTCCCATATTAATCTGAAAATTTTACAGACAAATATAAATATATGTTTTATATTATATAATTCTTATGTACTTAGTATTTGATAACTGTTATTTCCCCCCTCTCTCCGATCCACTCTCACTTGTCCACCAAAACATTACTCGATAACTGTTAACGCTTCAAGCCCTAGCTACATGTTCTGCGGGATGTTATCTCTAATTGTTTTCCCACTCTCTTTCCAAGAAAATATTAGTACATTCTCTCTAAATTTCCACATTAATTTTTATAATATCCGTATTCCAATAAAGTATTGCGGTGCAGTGAAAATCAATGTTTTTCCAGGGAGTATAAAACTTAGTCTGTGACAGAATTTTACTTACGTCTTTTTTGAATATATCAGGTGTTTTCAAACAATTGTACGCGGACCACTGGTGGTACGCGAGGTGTTGTCCAGTGAGGGGTATGCGTGGGTGCCTGAAGAGGAATAGTAAGGGGCAACAATTTAAATAATTATCAATAGTTTAAAAATTATACTGGCAATGGGTTTCTATTAGGATAAATAACTGTTTCACAAAGTACAGGTTGGAGCCGAAACCAGTAGACAGTTAGTACCTTGAAAATGAACACATTAATTGAAAAGTAAATATTTACTATCCAAATAAAAAACAACTACGTAATACACTTTTTGAAGATTATATGCCTCAGGTGATTTCCGGTGGACGTCAGACAAACCAGAGCACGTTGTCAATCACTTTCCTCAGCGTGGATATGGGGGTCGTTTCCGACCCACCCTGTATTTATACAGAATATCATCTTAACGTCTGAGACCTCCTTTACCTAATTAGTCAAAATAGAAGGCTCAAACAGCAAAAAAAGAATATAATTAACACAATCAGAGTGAGTCGCTTGAGTAATTGTTTCAATTGTCTGAGTACATTATACCCGAGACTCAGAGCACGCGACTCATCTGGTTGCGGGAATGATTGTTAGACGGCCGTCTTCATAAATATATACTTAATTTCCCAAAAATAATTAAGACTAAATAAACACATAAGTAAACAAACAAATATCCTAAAGGCATGCTCAATGACCATTGATAAAATTAAGGAATAACCAAAAATGTCTTTTTTGGTATTTATTCATAGAAAATATAATGTTATATATGTATATATTTATTTCAACAAATAAAACCATGTATGATAGTATAGCAAAAAAATTACGATAGTCGTAGACTGTGTAAATATATAATATTTATTATATGCATGCAAGGTAAATATAAGTAAAATATCAAAGTTAAATATAGCATTATATTTGAAAATTTACAATAGAAAATAAATAATATTATTTTAACTATCACTTTCCACAAAGACTTGCTTGTTAAGTTACGTTAAATAGTCCCTAAACAAAATTTACAAATTTATATCTATCTCCACAAGAGACATATATATATATATATATAAACAACTATTTGAACCAGACAGGATTCAAAGGTAAGTCATCAAGACTTTTATTATCAGTCAAAAAATACCTCAATTCATATTCCCATTTTACAAGAAAACATCTCCAATTAAAATACGTTATATAAAGAAGAGACAGGATAACTCGCAAGAGTAATTTCAAATACCAAGATAAACTTTCCCATTATTGTAAACGAACGAATGAAAATCTATTAAAGTAATATTCATTAACAACCCTTAAAATTAGACCTTATTAACATGATTTATCTCGTTTATCTTCCAAGTTAAAGAGTAATATTTTAAAAAAATTATTCATATATAGATTTCAACAAAATAAACATAATTCTCAATATTATAATCTTTGAATAATTTCATAATATCATCCAATTTAATATCAGTCTATGATTCCAACAATTATTAATTTATTCATAAAAAATAATATATAAAAGGCCAAAAAGTGAATTTAGAAAAGGTTACATAAAAACATCATTTAAGCCGAAAAGAAATGTGTTCTAACATTTTAAATACTTGTAGCCACGGCTATGTACGCCTCAATCTAGAGCCAAGTCCAAGAGTGTGGACATGTTGCCATACTGGTGGTATATATGTTTTAAAACTCAGAGAAACATGGAAGGGAAGGAACCAGGTGGGGAAACATATTAGGATCACAAAGAGAGTACGCGTGACAAACATAGCTTCAATAACAAACTCCAACGCACTGGAGTGTTCTCTTTCCACGCAAATGCGGATTCATTTCCTATAAATTCAGCCTTCCCAATTTCTAATCCATTATAGAAATTAGTACTTAAGCGTATAACCCGAACGGGTAGTAAGAAGCGGTGCTAAATTAATAAAAATAGATAGCTCTGGTTTAGATCATGGGTAAATTTTCATGTCCTTTGCCACCAATATGTTCATACGCCAGTACCTGATTGCCTTTGGACTTTTAGGTATTGGTGATATTTAAGATTATTATAACATAAGAATTGGAACGTTAGTAAAAAAATACTTTTAACAAACTGTACTATATGAAACACAAAAGGAGATATAATGCTGTGTAAATAAATGCAATATACTATAACAGCTGATCCATATAATAAACTCAAAGGAAAGAAGGCACATAAAATGTTTGCAAATAAAGCTGGTCCTTGTCAACACTGGAGGTATTTGTAAGCTTCTCTCCTCCAAGTTTCGTAATAAAATCCGTGCTGCCCTGAGGTTAGCGCTTTTTCGACTTTGTCGGAAACTTTCTTTTTTTCCTTTACATGGAACTTATTCCAGCTATAAAGCGGGCATCAGAAAGGATTCGTCGGCAGTCTCCCGGGAGTTGTGGGATGGAAACACGGGTCATTGCGTCCTCGGAGGGTGGAGGAGTGGCCGGGAGGCGATATCCGGTGTCTGTCTGTGCCCTATCTCGCGCAAAGTAGATGGACTCTGGGAGAACAAAAGATGGTTATTTTTATGACGTTCCTCGTCACGTCGAAAAGATAGATACTTGGTTATTTATAGCTTCGGTCATATTTAAAGCCCGCCTTCTGGAACCCTCTTATTATTATTATTATTATTATTATTATTAGTATTATTAGTATTATTATTATTATTATTATTATTATTATTATTAGCACCGCATCATACTACCCGTTCGGTTTATACGCACTTACGCTAATGTGTAATGGTAGGGTGATTGTGAGATGAAATGGAGGACCTACAGTGTAACGTGGAATCCGAACCACGGTGGAGGCCTGGTATTCCCCACATTCATAAGATGTCTTGTCAGAGGTGAAGGAAGGGTTTGGTAATCAGATAAATCTGTGCCGGGACCGAGAATGGAACCCCGGCCGCCAGCACAGAAGTCTGACACCTTACCCCTAGACCGCCAGGTCACCTGGAAACCCTCTTATTTAACTTTCGATAATTCGGATGAAAAGTATTGTGATCGTAAAAAAAAAATTGAACTTGATATTTTGAAAAATATTGACTTTCATGACCATACCTGAAACTGAAAATTGTTTTTGGGCTGCCCCACCTGAGACTAAACTCTTTTACTGACTGGAAAAAAAAATTTGATATCTTGGGTTTTCAAAAGACCCCGCCCAGCCAACAAGGGATTTTTTTAATTAAACGTCTTACCCAAATTATAAGGGTAGTTTACTGAAGGGCAAAAAGAGAAAAAAAAATCGATTTTCCCGAAACTATCTCTGACATTTTGAATACATTTTATATCTAGACACTGTCTTTCATAATAAGCAAGATTGAAATTTTCATTTTCTTATGAAAATGATTTTGAGGGTACTTTAATTGAGGGAGAATTTTTAAATTTTCATTATTTCTCTGCAAATATTTAAGATAAAAAATTGCTTATCATTGAAAGGGTGTAATACTATTAAAGATAAAAATCTTTAATTCGAAACATATTGTTATAAATCAAATCTTTTCTGAGCTATAAACAAATATATACATTTTTAACTCATGTCTTTGAAAATGAATTTGATTCTTATACTCTTTGGTAGACAACGATGTTTCTCTTTTCCCAATTTTTCTGTAAGAGTGTTCCTAGTGTCTAATGCCATAGAGTTAGAAACAGTTTACATTATTTCATTTATGATCCTTGGTGTAACATTTCTACAACAACGTATAGACCTATTATTTGTTTTAAGAAATCTTACGAGCTTTTATTAAATGTATATTTTAAGATAAAATCGAGAGAAATAGTGTGCGTTGCACTGTACCATTCATTTTTGTATAATTTATTGACTTCAAATGGCAAGAGGTTATGCTACAGATTTATACTAGTAGCTGATGCACAATCTTGTTTGGTTATCTTTTATTCCTCCTCGTATTTTTCAAAATATATTTTGTAATCATTCTGGCTTTCTAGGCCCATATTGATAGTAATATCAAGTTTCCATCATATATCTGTGTAGCCTACTTATTATTCGATATATCGCCAAGTATAAATCAAAGCCAGGATATATCGATAAAATTATATCGACACAGAAGTTCAGATAATTTGAATTTGGCAGTCAGGTAAATAATGAAACCGGTTTTAAAACTTGAGACTTCAAACTTGTTGATAGTTAAATGAAGAGGGGAAAGATAAACCTGGTAGGAAGGTTAAGGGGCCATCCCGAATAGACAAAATTCTTATAATTTTAAAATTTTATTAAATTATAAAGAAGAAAAAAATTGCAAAGTGTTTCGTGTGGAGAGTTGGTGATGGATGTATCTTAAAAATGGGCAATCGGAAAGAGGGTACAAACGTATTGGGGAAATTTTGAAATGTGGTTGTGGAGAAGATCGGAGAAGGTAAATTGGATGGATAGGATGAGGAATGAGGAAGTGATGAGGAGGAAAGAAGCCTGATAAGAATGACAAAGAAAAGAAAAACGTATTGGTTGGGCTACACGTTTCATAGGGATTGTTTAATGAAGAGGATCGTGGAGGGAAAGATAGGGGGGGAAAGAGGAAGAAGAAGGTTTGGAATGCTAACAGATATTAGGAAAGGAAGAACCTACAAAAGAATGAAAGAAGACGCTAAGAACAGAGGAAAATTGAATATGTCCAGTTGATATCTGTCTCAGGACAAATTCACAGAAGAAGAATAGTTTAAAATCTTATCTTATCTTTACTAAATAGAAGACGACACCTACCTAAACCCAAATGGAATGGGCCCGTTTGGCATATGAAACTGGCCCAGTCCATTTTGGAATAGGTGTCGTACTATAGTTAGTGTAGTGCCACATTTGAGGCATACTAACTTAAGGGTGTTACATGGGGGAGCACTGAAAGCGTTGTGGGGTGTTTCAAAATTCTGGATTATTTATGAAGTGGTTTGATATTTCTTAAAATGGTTTTCAACAAAATTTAGGCTTAAGTTTTGACCAGTTTTAACTTTCAATTCCAAGTTTTTAATGAAATGTCCGATAACTTATATAAAACCTAAAAAAAACCATCCCGCATTTGCTTCAAATTTTCTGTTGTGACCATACAAAACATTACTTTATATGTTAGAGGATGCCTAGTTCTAGGTCTCTATTGTTTTACTTTAATCTTAGTAAGTTAATATAAATATTGACGTAAGGCATAGATGAATATTTTTAGTTTTAACTTTATAACTAGATAGGAACCTATTGATATAATTCTCCTGCACTTTGGTGAAAACTATATTTAAAAATATAGATTTTTTAAACGCATAAAACGCCCTCCCCATGTGACAGCCTTAACAAATAAATCTGACAGTGAAACCGGCCCTAAGTTGTCAGTCACAAAGTTACGTAAACTGAAGTATAAAAGGCTTAATGACTTATACATTACTAACAATTTTTTTTTAATACATTGTATTGTGCTGTACAACAAACAGATCAAACAACAATAAATATAATAATAAAACAATAATTAATAACCCACCTCACTGGCGTAGTTAGCTAACGCGCTAGTGGTGTGGAGCTAGACTGCCAAGGACGAGGAGATCAAGGTTCAAACCTTTGTCGGATGAATTGGGGGAGGTTTTTTTAAATGGTTTTCCACTCTCCCTCCACTCTAATTTGGGTTCACTTTCTCTAAATTCAACCTTCCCAATTCCTAATCCATTAGCGTAATTAGTACTTAAGCGTACATCCCGAATGGATAGTAAGACGTGGTGCTAAATAATGACTATAAGAATTAATATAATAAAAATTAAAACTACCTTTACGCTAAAATATATTTCATATAACTCAAGTTAATATTTATGAAATAATGTATAATGAAACATTAATACTCGTGATATGGAACTTAATATCTCAGTCTGTAATAAAATGTTTATAAAATTGCATTTTCCCTCCTCTCCATTGTTTCAAAAAAAGTAAACTGCCTCACAGAAGTCGATTTCCCCTGCAATTTCGTTTTCCAAAGCTAATATTGCCAGGATGAAAAACTGTTCTATCCCAATGAGGATCTAAAATAAGTTTATATAAGTTTTACCCTATTAAGAATCATAAAGTTTTAGCTTATTAAAACTTATAAAGTCTTAACTTAGTAAAACTTCGCTTTCCGCTGGTAAAAGTGATTGGTTTGGTCAGTAGGATGTGATGTGCTATCCACATGTTTGAAAAAAACCAATGGATTTTGCGTTTGTACACAGGTAGTAGTACTTCCAGATATTTTATTAATATATACCTAAAAATTAAGGTCTGAATCAAGACAGTTTTAAGACGTTCGTAGGCCCTAGGCATTTTTCTTTTGTGGACAATATTTTTGCTCATGTTTATGCTAATTTCATCGTTTGAACGCTCAAAAAAAAAATCTTGAAAATACTCGCAAATTTTAATGGACCGTGAACGCCTGTGAACCTCTGTCAACCCAATATTCTCAGTCCACCAATGGTTCGTGATATGTGCAATGCAACTACACATAACAATATAGCCCTGTTACACTACTGTCTGTGTGATGAAGTTTTTGAGAAATGGGATGACTAATATGATTGTTTTAATAATTAAAATATCAAATTAAAATTTGCTAGTTTTTTCCTATGTGTGATTTTTTTTTTTTTTTTTTT
>CABEEJ010001828.1:94718-123858 GCA_901482245.1 Timema douglasi
GAAAAGGAAACGAGTCTCAACCTGTCATAAAGTGAGTGCGAGTGTAGAGGATGCACTAGTCTAGTGTCGAGGAAAAGGAAACGAGTCTCAACCTGTCATAAAGTGAGTGCGAGTGTAGAGGATGCACTAGTCTAGTGTCGAGGAAAAGGAAACGAGTCTCAACCTGTCATAAAGTGAGTGCGAGTGTAGAGGATGCACTAGTCTAGTGTCGAGGAAAAGGAAACGAGTCTCAACCTGTCATAAAGTGAGTGCGAGTGTAGAGGATGCAATAGTCTAGTGTCGAGGCCGCATGCGCGTGGATTCGGTTTCCATCGGATTACATCAAAATATTCTCTTAGGCTGGCAAACCGGTTCTTTATGTTCCAATACGACGTTGACGTTTCCGTTCTGATCCTAACCGGTGTGCGGCAGGCTTAACAGTGTTTCGCAAACTTTTACATATCACTTACCTCCTCAAGCTTATGATAATCTAATAGCTACCCCTCCCAACGCAACCCTCTCTAGCCTGGTTGCTGTCTTACCAAGAATGTGTATTTTACAAATAAACAAACCAATAGGATACAAAGTTCATTGCCTACATTGATATTTTCTAGCTATAACAACCGCGCGATGAAAAAATGTATGTTTGAGTATTTATGCTTACATAAAATATCATTAGTATTCAAGACAATATATTTATTTTATATGAATGGCATAAAGTTACTAAAAAAGCATAAAAGTGGCTAAAAATGACTCTTAAGAGGGTACAAAAAAAAAAGACCTAACATTCCGAAATGACAAAAAAAAAGTTTAAAATATACATTTTTACAATATGAATAACATGAAAAGAGTTTATATACTTATGAGAGTTGTATATGATGAACCAATACAAAAATATATCATCAAAATCAAGGCACTGGTAATTTGGCTATTTGAGAATAGCATACAATTGTAGTGTACCATTTGAATCTTTCTGTGCATTGTAAGGGAGCTATATTCAAAAATCGGTGACCTGGCGGTCTAGGGCTAAGGTGTCATCTTCTGTGCTGTCGGCCGGGGTTCAATCCTCGGTCCCGGCAAAGATTTATCTGCTTACCAAACCCTTCCTTCACCTCTGACAAGACATCTTGTGAATGTGAGGAATGCCAGGCCTCCACACCGTGGTTCGGATTCCACGTTAAACTGTAGGTCCTTCATTTCATCTTACACTCACCCTACCATTACACATTTGCGTAAGTGCGTATAGCCCAAACGGGTAGTAAGACGCGGTGCTAATAATAATAATAGTAATAATAATATATTCAAAGAGTGTCGGTACTTTTTCGGTGCTAAAAGTAACCCTAGCCTATTGCTTAGTCACATATTGTGTTGTAGGAATTTCCAAAGAATAGCGGAATTCTTACACTGAAGTATGGGGGTGTGTGTCAAGATGTATTGAATAAAGAGGTTGGTAGCACTGGCTTGGATTCCCCGCTCCCTCCCACATCGTGACGTAGATCTATGCCACGCGCCAGCTACCAATTTTTTGTTGTAACGCGATTTTTCGTATTTATTTGTTTAATTTTTTACACACAACGTTATTACTTGTATTTATCTTTTGAATCAACATTTGTCAGTTAAATATTATTTCTAAGCTAGATTACATTATGGTTGTAATTGTATCATTCGACAACTATTCTAAATAATTATCCTGACCAAAATGATTAATTTTATTATTGTTATTGTCTTTATTTGGATGGCGACAATTAAGGCATAAGCCTTCTCTTATATTAAAACATTGCTTAAATCTAATATAAAAATGTGAATACTAAAGATTATATTATATTCTGAAAATTGAAAAATGACACCTGGACACGGGAATCGAACTCGAGACCTTCATCTTAGTGCGCCAATGCTCTTACCACTGAGCTATCCAGGATTCGTCCCGTGCCCATGGTCATTCTTCACTCATAGTTTAAGGCAGAGATCTAAGATGGACGAGTGGAAGTCGTCAGCTTATAAACATGTGATTATATAAGATCGCAACCATCAGACAACGCAGCCATTTGCGACTCGGTAGTTGGCATATGTATTGCAGCCAATTGACAATTACACAGTCCCCAATTACACCGTAAGATTAAACTAAATGTAGATACTTGAGCAACAGTTGATTCAGGGGACCTGGTGGTATAGGGGTAAGGTGTCGGACTTCTGTGCTGGGGGCTCAATCCTCGGTCCCGCCACAGATTTATCTGATCGCCAAACCCTTCCTTCACCTCTGACAAGACGTGTATTAATCACAACTTGTGAAGGTGGGGAATGCCAGGACCTCCCCCGTGGTTCGGATCCCACATTAAACTGTAGGTCCTTCATTTCATCTCACAATCACCCTACCATTACACATTAACGTAAGTGCGTATAACCCAAAAGGGTAGTAAAACGCGGTGATAATAATAATAGCAGTTATTTCGTTTTAACTAAAGGTGTTTTCTTTTAATAAAACCAAAATACTCAGTTTAATTCACGCTTCCTTCCACCTCGAGTAAAGAAGAACCTAAATATGTATTCTCGCTCCAAACCTTACCTCTAGTGCACGTGTCCTTGGATTAACCCGTAATTTAGTGTTGCATTACACTATCTCCCCTCAAACATAAGACATGTTTCGTAAAGCTGGTTAGTCAAGGTTGTCAGTAGCTCCTTATTACCCCAAAACACAATTTCAGACATAAATGAGACCGAGAAGATTTGGCAACAGTTAATAGAGAGAGAGAGAGAGCGACGATAAAACCTTTCTCCATAAGAACTACAGTTCCCTTATGATTTTGTGATATTGGGTGTAGGGTGAACTCGAAACAATTAGACGGTTAGAATCTTGAAAACTATCACTTCAATTGAAAAATAAATATTCACTAGTTAGAAAGAAACAAACTAGATGATACACTTTTTGAAGATAATGTCCCTCCGGTGAGCTCCACCGGACGTCAGACAAACCTCAGCACGTTGTCCATCACTTTCCTCAACATAAATCGTATAATTGTTTCTGACCCAACCTGTACAAGCTGAGCCATAGTGGAGACCAGCAAGGTGAGATGGCTGGTTTTCAGAGTGAGTAGAGGGAACCTTGTACTTTCCTGTGTGACCATCCAGAGAGAACTCACTCACATCCTGCGGTCATCTATCAGTCTGCTGGGTCAATCAATGCGGGTATCTCTCTCTCTATCTTGTCTCAAGGGGATATCGGCCCGAGGTGAGTCGGCGAAGGGAGAGAAGCTTTTAGGTTGTAGCGTTGAATGTATATAATAATATTATATACATTCACAGATTGTAAGGCCCCTGTGGTTTCCTACCGGGTGATAGGGGGAGATTTTAAAGAGAAACTCTTTGTTTCTCCTCGCCGTATCCGTTTAATGGATACAGTTAAAGAGCACGCTTAGAAATAGACAGACATTTATACATGGGGTTTAAATTTAGAACAAAGATAGTTCATATCTTACCATTAAAATACTCTAGTGTGTTGATATTATAGATATAGACGAGGTTAACAGGGGCGCCTTAAGGCCCAGGCGAGCCGGGCGTCCACCGGGGGCGCCAGTTAGAGGGAGTGCCAAACAGAGCACCAACCTAACCTAACATAACCTGGGCGTGATAGAATAATCTCAAAACCTAACGAATTAAAACGTAGCAACCTGGGTGTAATAGTGAAGTTGCTAAGCATAACAATCGTTCACTTTTTGATACTTGCAAGTACTTTGGCAAATGTATATGGTTTTGTTATGGTGAGTAAAACAGATGTAGTACCACTCTTAAATATTTATTTTACATCCGTCACCTTAAATAAATGGCTACTAAAAATTATATTTTATAAAATTATCTCTTAAGGCCCTTGGTCCTGTCGAGTGTAAATCTAAAATCTATATTGAGGGATGGTCGGTGGGAGGGTGAAAGGTGTGGCGTGGCTTCACAGCCGACCAAAGTATCCTTCCGCGCCAACAAGAACAGATGGATCACGGTAACCATCGATGTCGCTAGCTGCCGGACAGGTTTTGCAGAAAAATCATACGTTAGGAAATATCAGATTTCTCGAGAATTTGTGAAATGTTTCTGTTAACATTTTCAACAAACCTTCTAAGATAATATAGCGATGATTACTTATTGTTACATTTTCTTGTATTTTGTTATAAATCCGACCATTTTCTATTGAAAGATGTCAATTTTATCTATATTTGATCACTGTTTAAATTATAGAGGAGGTGTGTATATAAAATTATAACTTAATCAACATGCTTATATTCTTGAACAAACCGTTTAAAAATTGCAAAACAGTAACAATTCTTTAAGATAACCGTTTGTTTTCATGGCTCTGCATTTTCATGCCAAATGAAAAGGACCAATCACCTTAAGCCGTATATCATATCAAAGTGTTTGTTATAGGCCTAGTAAAAAATAAAGACTAAAATATTGTCCACAGAACATTTTCTTATAGTATTCTTTATAATTATTTTAACCGTTTTGGTACATTATCGCAATGAAACTTTTGGAGTATGAGAACCACTCTAAGTTTGTGGTTTTACCCATCGGATTATTTTTCTATTACGCCCAGGTTACGTTAAGTTTGGAGATACTAGGTTTGGGGATTATTTTCATATCTTCTTACTAACCTTAATTATATGTGTATGCTAATTGGTGTCCAACATTCTAGGGGCGTATTTCTATTGACCAAATAATAAGAAAGGATCAAAGAGGGTGAGACAGGAAGTGTTGACACATTAATAACACTCATATATGTGTTTGTTTATTTAATAAATATGTCAAATTAAGCTTTAAATAACAACACAAAATCTACAATTTTTTTATATTCTTTTGAATAACTTTTTTTCCCCTTAAGATGACCACTATTACACGCAACACATTGTTGTATGCACTCCTTGAATCGTGACATGAAATTTTGAGCAATATCTCTTGCTGAGTTACTTAAACTTCCCCAACAATTCTTTCTTTAAGTTCCTGAACCGTTCTTGGAAGAGTCACGTAAACAAAACTCGTCAACACGTCCCACAAGAATAATCCTGTTCCGGTCACCTGGGTTGTGACGGTGTTGGGTGATCAACCGGAGGGTAGTCGATCCTCATTGTAAGCTACTCGATGTTCGAGCTTTGTGGGCCGTTGACCCATCTTTCCGGAACTACATGTTGTTGGTATCCATTCGCCTGTGTTGGAGCTCAGGAGTCAGAAAGGTCAAACATTAATGGAAGTTCTTTGCAAAAGGTTTTCTGGTCACGTTGTTTTAAGATATAGGGACATCGCCTGGCCACCACGTTCACCAGATTTAACATCTCCAGACTTTTTCTTGTGGGTCATATTAATGTGTAATAAAAAAAAAGTCAAGACTTATATATCTTTTTTAATTTATGAAAGTATGATTCAAATTAGATAATTTCAAATGAACTATTGCGTATAATTGACATCATGATTAACAGGACGTTAGCATACTTTGGTATTAACTATTTACATTTACAACGAGTGTTGTAATCTGAGTCAAATAGGTACAAACAGATAACATGACAATACACTGTTAATTGACCACTTAATTAAAATGAAATTAAAAGTCAAACAATTATAACAGTAAAGAACTAGTTATGAAAGAAATTAAACTGTGGGATATTTTAAAACAACACTTTAAAATAAGTTATACGAAATTGATGAGGGGTTTAAATTGTAACATTCCAGAGTACAAGAAGTTTCCATAAAGGTTTAATCTAGTTTGATAATTATCTAAGTATTATCTGATGTACTCCTTTCGGTGTTCCAGTATGTGCTGGAAATCACTGGAACGTTATCCAGCTGACATGTTTCGGTACTAGAAACAACGTACCATATTCAAGGAAGTCGTTTGGTTGATAAAACACGATGTGTTGCTACGACCTGTAGCGGTAGACAACATATTGTACATATAGCTAAAAAACATATCTGTATTTAATCCATCCTCACTATCCTTCTCCACACTTCCCTATCCTTGCATACTCCCTTCGCTTCAACGACATCCATATACAAAACCATACATGCTCTTTTATTCTTAAAAATATTAGTGTTTATCTTTTTCACATATTCATATACAACATCTAGACACGTTCTACATGGTCTACGACTTCCTTTTGATCCACACACTTTACCTTCATATGTTTGCTTCGTTACTCGATCTATACTCATCCTTTAAACATGCCCAAACCAAATTAAGACGCTTCTTTCACATTGACATATATTGGTTTATCTTTCAAACCGCACCCCTTTGGCACCCATTCATTACTGACTCTGTCCATACGAGTTGGTCCACATACATCTCTTAAATATCTCTTTCCAACCTCATTCACCTTGTTCTTGTGTTTCTCCTGATTAACCCTCGCTTCACGTCCATAAAACAATGTTGGCGTTAACAAAATATTATATACTGCCATCTTTGTCTCTCTCAAGACTACTCTCTACTTATTTAATAACTATGGCAAATTTAAGATCTGTTGGATAGTATCGGTTTAAGTATGCGTTCGATACAATTATTAGAACAACTTAGTATCTTTGAGTGCTAGCATAGTGTTGTTTTATTTTAGGTTGGATGGCCAATAAAAGGAATGTGTGAATTTCCTACATGCTTCCCTTCGTTAAATTTGTGTTCTAAGTAATTTTAAGAAGACTCGTATATGTACAGCCACTCAACATATGCACGTGGATTATTTATTATAACTTCTTTTGTGTCTTTATTCCAGAACTAGAATTGTCAGTAGATCAATATAATATGTTCCTTTAGAGTTTATGCTTTAAATGTATAAATAAGATTAAACTTTTCCAGGCATCTTTTCAAGATTGTATTATCTTTTTGTAAACTCTCTTTATCATATATATATTTAATACAAAATTCTTGGTAATAATATTTTTAATCACATATTTTCACGTGGCTTAATCATATTATTTCACTAAGATATATTGTTTAGCTTGAAAAAAATTATTATTTAATAGGGTTCATATCGTAAGAACCAACCATTCCAAAATTTTAAACAATTTAATCGTATACCTAGTTGAAACACTAACGGTAAGATAATCACAATAATTTTCATCAACTTTACTTAACTATCATAAAACCCGCCTCTGTGGCGCAGTTAGCTAACGCGCTAGTTTTGTGTTGAGCCAGCCTGTCAATGCCGGGGAGATGGAGGTTCAAATCTCGGTCGTGTGAACTGGGGGTGATTTTCTTAAATGGCTTTCCACTCTCCCTCCACGCAAATGTTGGTTCACTTCCTCCAAATTTAACCTTACCAATTTTTAATCCGACCTGAACGGGTAGTAGAACGCGGGCCTAGATAAACTAAATTTTCATAAATAAGAAACGATACAATAATATTAATATATTTTGGTCCTAAATATGCCATATAATTACAATTTTTTATTTCTATAATTATAATATAACTGGGGTAACTCATTGTCATTTTTAGCGGACACACTACCAACTAAATTAAGATTAAAAATTGTATTATACACAAGTTTTGTGTAATTTTGATATTTTAATTTTATATTTAGCACCACGTCTTACTACCCGTTCGGGTTATACGCTTTAAGTACTAATTACTCTAATGGATTAGGAATTGGTAAGGTTGAATTAGAGGAAGTGAGCCCGCATTTGCGTGGAGGGAGAGTGGAAAACCATTTAGGAAATACCACCCTCAGTTCACCCGACCGAGATTCGAACCTCGATCTCCCCGTCCTCAGCAGTCGAGCTCTACACGACAAGCGCTTTAGCCAACTACGCCACCG
Source organism: Timema douglasi (assembly GCA_901482245.1). Taxonomy (NCBI): domain Eukaryota; kingdom Metazoa; phylum Arthropoda; class Insecta; order Phasmatodea; family Timematidae; genus Timema; species Timema douglasi. Next base: position 102,477 of record CABEEJ010001828.1, read on the forward strand.
AGGCGGGTAATTTTGATATTAATTTAATCATACAATTTTTGCAGTAGAAACATTTTAATACTTATTCCAAGTAATATCTAAAAACATTCGAATTATCCAAAATTCGAACTAAATATATTTTAGCATCTACGCAGCTGGTAAACCATAAAACGATAACCTCAAATATGGTACATTTAGTTACGCTATATAATAAACACATACACACTTATGTAAGAAACCCGTTCGCCACATATTCACCAGTAAAGTACCAGCTTTCTATTTTAATATGCGTGAATGTGGGGAATATCCAAGGCCTCCACCGTAGTTCGGATTACACGTTAAACTGTAGGTCCTTCATTTCATCTCACAATCACCCTACCATTATACATTAGCGTGAGTGCGTATAACCCGAACGGGTAGTAAGATGTGGTGCTAATAATAATAATAATAATATTCGTGGACATTATTTGATATTCTTGGCATAAGGGGTGATTTAATAAATATTACTAATTTAGTCTTGAGATAAGAGCAAAATAGAACAATTAAACAGTGGCTAGGCTTTGAATTATCCAAATATTTCCATCTACAATTCGAATTAAATATTATAATTATTTTCTATCGATATTAATAGTAATTTCATGGGGAATAATGGTGACATCGAACTATTAATTTATCGAATTTACCATTGCGTATCCAGCTAGAGTCTACTGTATTTTGATTTATAACGTTGCTGAACTGGCAGTTTATTTGAATTTAAATTAAAGGGTATATCCCCAATCCCGGTTATATTTGTTATTAATATACTCGTGATTAATTTATTATTATCTTTGATTACAACAAGCTGACACTTTTTACTTTGGACTTACTCTTATTTACACTATGGTGATATATTCCTACTACATGCCACTATAGCACGGGTGCCCATAAGTGGTTGATAAGGCGGTGTCCAACCCTCTCTATTATTCTGCATTATGTGCGTTTTTTTTTTAAATCCAAATTTTGTGTTTGTAACTTGCTTTTAATTTGGTATTAATAAATTTGACCCAACAATACCCAAGTTAACAGAGACAAATATGATAAAATGCTGATATTTTCCACATCACTCTTCAAATTCTTTCTTTTTATTTAGTTATGTTTAAAAAAAACTTGTACAAAATGTAATTCTTTTCGATGGGCTCAGCTACAACTCCATTTTATTTTATTTTGTTAATTTCTCATAATTTTTTTTTCTTCCAAATATTGACTAATGAAAAACATAGCTCAGAATTATGTTTAAAAGCTATAAAATTCCCTCCCACAAAACTAAATTCATGAAATTTTCTCCCTGGGATTGAGGGGGTACCACACTCCCAGCAGATGGCACTCCAATCCGCCCCCCATTTGGAAAACCCAACATGAGCGCCCTTGCACTATAGTACACTTATTCAGGGGGCTATCGGTGAGTCATCTAATCAAATACGTACTCACACCCCTTAAATCTTTATTCCAGGTACAGAATGTCAACTACCTGGTCTTACATCAGCTTAGCACCTTTCCCTTTGTGTAGTCTACCTTCAGGCTCACCTCCACGAAACCATCAGCCAGCCGTGACTAATGTCCACCCTTCCACGACAAATTAAAGGTCACTAGAGCTCAGCGTTTGCCATCCCAAGAGTCACCCGTTATAAACAAACATATATAACTTAAAACTACCTAAAATAAGCCTTGATAACTTTACTTCACATAATTAGTAGTATACACAATCAGATACCTATTCGTAGAAAATTAGAAAAAACAATTCTTATCCTAATAAACAAATAGTAACAAACTGGCTCCTTTAATCTCTTAGTTTTAGATTAGATTAACATGTTATACAATGTAAATGCACGTGAGGACGTGAATTAAAAGTCAGGCTCAGTTGGGTTTTTTTCCGGTGATGGGAGGGGCAGTCAGCGTTTTAAAACCGGCTGGATGTAGGCCCTACTGAAGGTAGTTATTTCTGAATAGCTAGAAACTTTCCCTTCGTGAAAATTTTAGTACAATTCTTGTAAATTTTATCTTCCTCTTCCTTATCAGTTATCATAATATTGATAATAAATTACTTATGTCCTGGATGTGTAGTAAGATCTGGGGCACTATTAGAAGAAATGGTTTAAAATTGTGTCAAACAATACAATACATAGCCTTGGTAGAGCTCGATCTACAAAATCTCAAATTAGAGCCGAGTAAACTTTGTGTTGTGTTGTGCCGTTTACTACCACATTTCATTTGTAAAGGGTGACAATGATTGTGCAAGGGGGGCGTGGGGAACGGAAATAAAAGGGAGGTCCTGGTAGGATGAAGATTAGTCACAGTGAACTTACAAGAGGACAAGTCAATGTCAACAGGCCGGATTACTTTAAACAAGGGAGGAAATTGAATCAGTGTTGAGTACTTGCACGACGCGTAGCGGGTATGAGTCAAAACAGATATAATAGATGCTAGCTCTTAAGAGAAGATATTGTTTGAGTAGTGAACCGCATAAGACATAGCGATATAAATAAATATGAATGCTACCATATTGAATAATATACTAAGTGATCATAGTGATCATAGTGATCATCCAGCTCTCACAAATGAACTTCTCTCGTTTTCAAGGATATCCAGGAATATAATCTACACTAAAATAAACAAATGATATGACACAATAGAACATACAGACAATTTTCATAAGGAGAACTTTACCTGACATATATAAAAGTTATAAGATCTACCATAACATTTCCATTCAAGAAATATTGTAACGCAGTGAAATGCGCAACCTGGAAGGTTCATGGGACGTTCACACATCTGATTGTGAACCGTGAGTTCTTTTAAGGATACTAGAGTGGATTGGTGATTAACACGAATGAAAATGCACACAAAATATTCAAGAGTATTATTATTAAAAATAAAACAATACATACACCGGTTAAGATACAATTAAGTTAATTATAAATAAACAAGTCCCTAGATTAAATTTTTAAAAGTCGTAATCAAGTTTGTAAATTAATAAACTCATAATAATACGTAAAATTGAATTAAATTAAATAAGCAAATGAATAAATATAACACCCATAATTACTATTCAAATATTTACAACAGTCACACAAATTACATTATGTAACGTTGCTTGAGATCAACGTTACAAGCAAGAAGCAAATATGAGTTAAATAACACCAAGTCTACAACCACGAAGAGTGAACATAACAAGACTCACCAAAACTGCCCCGTTTCTCGGTCTCTGTGTGTGAAGTCTCGTCAACAAACATCCCGGCCCGCGTACATTGTTCTCGCCCCGAGTGAAAAGGCGTAACTGATAGACTGTGGAGGTGTGGCGTGGTGAGCGTGGCATTTCTCGCGTTGCCCCATGGGAAGTGGTCAGATGGTGATCACGTGATGTTCCAGACGTCTCTCCAATGACCTATTTGTTCTTTACCACCAATCCCGCTGTTTCATGTGAATGTTCTACTATGTTCTTTTGGCTTCCCCTATGTTCCCCTCCTCTCAGAGAAAAATTGCTTATAATCTGATGTCGTTTGCCTTAAGCAGCACTTCTTGGTTTGTCCGTGTCTTGGACACACATCACGGGATGGGATTATTCCCAAAGGTATAAATTCAAATTTCGGCCGTACTACTCAAAATTTACTGTTTGGAAAATAGTTAAAGAATATTTTAATAGACTATAGGTTAGGTCTAAATTCTCTTTTTGGCCAGTACATTCTAAATTTCCTTTCGACTTTCATCTGTCATTTTCTGTAATATTGTAAGAATGGCTAAGTACGTAGATTAATATGACGTAATGCTATTTATAATTTGTTAAATATATTGCCAGGGTTTTGCCCTTCCGGCTTGTTGTCCCGAGATTGAAACTATGAGGGACCTTTTGTATATTTTTTTAACTTACCTTTACAAGGCGAATGCCTGGATTAATTTGGGTTAAGAATAATATAAATATTTTACTTTTTTTTTTGGGTTGCCATTTAAGTAATACGCCAATGTTTTGTAACTATGAAGCGTACGTAACTTTCCTTTGTAAAATGTAATGTTTAGCGCTGAAGCGCACTGCGGGTTGCCGCTGAGGCCTGTTAAGGGGCCGTAAGCTACGTAGTAAATGTAATTGTTAGGATAAGGTTGCTATGGCTACAGCGCCTCAGTATAGTTATGGGCATAACCCCTTTACCCTTTTTTTTGTTTATGTAATAGCTACGTTGTAAATGTAATTGTTAGGACAAGGTTGCTATGGATACAGCGCCTCTGTATAGTTATGGGCATAACCCTTTTTTCCCTTTTATTTTATGTAATTCTCTTCTAACTATCTGTTGTTACTTGTATGCATATATTCACATATATATATAATTATTGTTAATCTTTTCTCAAATAAATATTTATTTATTAGACTCGCAATCTTTAATTTACATCGACAAGTTCAAAGTAATTTTGGCTGATCAAACAAAAGACTCTCGTACCATTCCTTTTGAGTATTAAAGTATAGTAGTGGATGGTGATTGAGAAGGGTTCATGACGACAGATTATTGAATAGGTCCAAGTATAGGCCTATCAACGAATATGTGGTCCTAACGCTCTTCTGCAATTAAATCATTTCTTGTTGTTTTCTTGCCCTCTTTACCTTGTTGTACGTGTTCACCTGCCCTTGTCCAGTAGAGGAGAAAGGGGTGGTACAATTATTAAAACAGTTTACAATAGCAACAAACGTCTATGTCACCTGTATGTAGTCCACTTAAATCACAGCTTGTACCAGTACATGACAGACTGCGATGACCCCAGATACATAAACGTTATAATTGCTGACCTACTCGCTGGTCACGCTGCCCACTCCCGGGCACGTTAGCCAGGACGCGCTGGTCCACCCACCGTGCTATCAGCGAGTTGGACCCTGGCTATCGCTGACCGTGTATATACAGTGTCACAGATAAGAGTATGTAATCCTCCATTTCTAGAATACTGGCCTAAAATAAGATGAGCCCAGACTCTTCCAGATGTGTACCTTTTCTTCCCCCTCCCTTCTCCTTCTTCCAATGCATACCTACTGAAAAAGGAGGGAGTTTGAGAAAATAAGAGGCGTAGTTCGGGTTAACAACCAGAAGGGCGCTGGTCACACCCTCGGACACTAACCTTGTTAAAATAGTTTGTTATCTACAGTTGAGCACATACGAGCCTATTTTCATAAAAAGAACCTTATCTTCCAGCTATATGCTACTAGTTATAGCTTCACGTTTTTATACAAGTAATATTATGATCGACAGCTGTCAATTTTGATATATATTAAATACTTATAAAATAAAACAAGTAAAATATTAAAAATTAGTACAAATAACTTATTTATGTTATCTATAAGAGCTTTCCTAGTAAAAATAGACTATCTTGTCTCAACAAAACTTATAGTTTGTAATAAAAATGTTAAAAAAATATCAGTTAACTGCCATTTTATTCGATTTAATTAAAAATATGTATATATGTATATTATTTTATTGCATACATATTGAACAATATAAGTACAGTTAAATAAAAGAGTGATTATTTCAAAAATTGCTTCTTTTTAAATTACATTTATATTTATAGAGGTTTTTATTTGTGGTGGATTACTCTAAGCACAAAGTCCCTACGGACTGAATTTACAATCATGAGTTAAGTGTTCGAATCCTGATAGGGTGCACAAAGGGTGGTGTTTCCTTTCCCACTCCTACTACACACAAACATAGGTACAATTACTTCAACCTCTATATCCCTCAACCATACTGCGATAATGTAACTGTACACATAATCTGGAAGGGTAGTAATATGTGGTGCAAAATAAAATAAAATACCTTTAGGACAATCCAATTTTCATGAAAGGACCATTTTAAAAAGTACAAATAAATTTTAAAAAATATGGTTGTAACTGTCCCAGGAATGTTTGCTGAAAACTCAATTCTTCAACTCATTATTTAATGAATATATTGTCAAATTAGACCATACACTGCTAGCAACACAAACCTATCACTAAAACAATAACATTGACTTCCCACAATTGAGCCAATATATTTATTACGCGATGCCAAGTAAGCTCGTTGCCTCCATGGAGCATTGAGTGTGACAGTGACGAGTGTGACTTAATTAATAGAAACTCGACGTTTCTACGTGTAGGAACTTGATTTAATGAATTAACTCAGTTAACGGACCTACGTAGAAACCTAATAATGAAACCACCATGCAGAGGCGTAAACTAGAATTAGCAAGTACAGGTGGACCACCCGGGTATCGACCCATGTCCTACTTACACTAACGCGGGTTGCTGACACGATTATCTTACTTCAAGCTTATCTATTACTAAGGAAACCCAATTAAAGCCAGTTTAGATTCTATTACCTTATCCCCCCCCCCTAAACTTTCCAATCCGCACCCATCCTGAAAAGAAACGCGTAAGGGGAGTGGGGAGTGATACGGTCAACATTGATGTAAATCTACCGTGTTACTATTGTCATTTTATTGGGCTGATAAACCTTAAACAGACATAAAAAGTTAATAAAATAAGACATAACCAATAAAACCAATATAGTAGTTTGTAGCCTTTGATAATCTCGAGCATGCAAGGATTACGTAAGCCTGAGAAATAATACCGTCAATGGTTCTAAATCAGCAGCTGGTTACACGCACGTACCTGATTATGTTTTCTAAACCAGAGATTGTTTTGCCAATTTGCATGACATAGAGTATTGACATAAACAGTAACTCAGGGGAAACACCCCTCCTTTTTTAGTATGTAACAGCGAATTTTTAGACCTTCATTGGAGATGGGGCCGGGAAGGACGTCAGTTGTTTAGGGTTTACTTTTAAATGCTTTACATACTCAGCGGCCGAGATGCAGTAGCTTTCGAAGAGCATATCCTACAACTTGAGTCCCTTTTCAGTATGTAGGAGGAATCCCCAAACTATTTTGAAAGTCTGAGTTATATAACAACCGCGCATAGTCGAGCAGCCGTGTGTTTGACGCTAATTAAAGTTATAACAATGAAGATAAATCAGGACATGGAACTACTGAATAGGGGCATTGATAGAACGAGGACCTTCCACTAAACTATTTCAACCTTTTCTAAAACTTACACCACATATATAGTATAGTAAATGGTTTATTTCAACAAGGAAGATCAAAGCGAACCCCATAATTATTTGCTGCTACCTTCTCAACACACAAAGACATCCTGACACGTAGACTCATGGTTTTGGCGGAGTAGCGACACTAATAATGATAAACTTGAATTAAAACTCGAGAAAAATAATAATACAAATATATAATAATCTAGTAAAAGCAATTATCTTACAAAATAACTAAATAGCATTGTAAATAGGTTGAGGGATACTAATATTCCAAACTTTATTTGAACCTTTACGAATTTGAACCTAACCTAAAATGTATCCAAAATGACCGCTTCAAATTTCTTTACTTGACGTATGAATAGATTAAAGAATATCTCCGTTCCAATTATTGTATGAAAAAACTTTTAGGAAATACAAACATATATTTTGCTGTAACCACCTTTTCCCAGAAATATTTGACACAAAATATTGTTGATATAGGTTGACTAATTATTAATATAATAGCATAGGTTAAGGCATGCAAAGTCTAAGACTCTGATATGAAACATAACACATGCCAAGATATGTGAATCGATGGAACGTTTAAAGACAGAAAATTTAGTATTAAGCATAATGTTCCATGAACGTTAAAATAGACTGGAAGGTCCTAATCAGAAACCTCAATATAAATATAATTTTTCACGAATATGAACTTGACTAGAATGTCCAAATTATGAACATTGTTATTACTCTACATAACATTTCATAAAAGTGAAATTTAGTATAATCTTTAAATCAGAAACTTTATTATCAAACATAAATTCAATGGATATGAAATTAACTAAAATGTTAAAACTAGAAACTTTAGTAATTCTCGTAACATTTCATAAATATGAGAATCGGCTAGAATGCTAAAATCAGAAAACTTATTATTAAATATAATATTTCATAAATATGAAATTTACTAGCATGTTTAAAAGGGAAGATTTCAATACTAAGCAAATGTCTTAAATTTGATCAGCGTATGCAACGTCGAAGACTTTGAGTCTGAATAAAGCATACCAAAAATAAATCTAATAGAGTGTTCACTAGTAAATAGGGAGATTCCAACAATATATAAAATTTGCATAGACAAGTATATTAATATTCAGCAAGCGCATTACTTCACAAATATATATCTTGACTAGAACGTTCAAAGACGAATATATTAATACAAAACTAACTCGTCAATAATGGCGACAACTTTCAGGGCTTTACACAGAGAAAATATCTTACTACTACAGAGAAGTTCACGCACAGCATGATGATAATAGAACACTGTTAGATGCAGGTGCCCTGTCTAACAAATAATCCCAAAGAGTCAGAAAGAACCATACAATTTTAAGGCGGCCCACTTCCCATTTTTAACCACTTATGCAGCCAAGGTAACTATGGTTACATGCACAATGTCAACAATCAAGTGTGAGATTCTCTTACTTATATAAAGAAAAATATATCCACAATCAAAGTTAATTTCCCCCCCAAAAATGTTTCCCAACAAATGACCCAAACAAATTTGATTAGAGTGGCGGTATTAGTGCAACCCGAGGCTAGACGCCTGGTGGAAAGATTAGAAAGCAAGTTCACATTTGAACAAAAAGCAAGTTTCCCCATATCGTTAAATTAAAATGTGGTTACAGATTAACCAAGTTGATACTCAACAAACCCTTCCCATGAGAGGCAATTTAAATTTACATGTCCGAATAAACAATTTTAAATGGATCGAAAGAGAATTTTGATTAATTAAATTAAATTAGCTTAATTTACCGCTCTCACCTTCTGCAAGCCTATGGTACAATGAATAGCGATACTAGAGAAACAACCCAATATATAGTGAGCACACGAATTGATATGCTCACAGAGAGTAGGGGGAAAGGAGGGGAAATGATGGATCTGACAGTGCGGAGAATGAACGCGGACACTCTGGGAACTAGTAGAAGGATCTGGGATAGGCAAGGATGAGGAAATGATAACTAGGCGTGCGGAGTCACCTTCACTTGTTTTTCTCTAGTGTGGCCTTCTACTCGAGGAAAGAGTATAATTACACCTCCATTCAGTCCGTAGAATTGTGTGTTAGAGAGAGGAGGTCAGTGCAAATGTGCGCAGGAGTCAGAGTCCAACAGGGTAGAGGGTGAGTGTTATTCCATTTGTTTGAATTTGTTACATTTCAACAAAAAATTTGATAGCAATTTACTATATTATTAGGGTTATTTTTATAGCAGTTGTTCTCAGCCTTTTCAGCTAATGGCCCATTTGAAAAATAATAAATACCCACGTCCCCCATCTCCCTTTGTTTTTGGGGATTTTATTGAAAATATCATTTGATGCCTTCAAGTTACTCCTTTATTTAAAAAAAAATCATCAATGCAACACGGGGAAAATGGTGGTAGAAAAATTGACAATATTACCGTGTCGATTGGCACTGATTTTCTCAGTTCTTTAATATTGGGTTTGATATTTGATAGAGCATACCGCAAATCACTTTCCATTTCAAGTCGACAACGTTGTTAAGTTTTTATGAGAGTAATGGTTGAAGATTCAGTGATGTTGCACGATGCCGCAATGGTAGCTAGGGCAGCGTTTTTCAAACTTTGTTATATTGAGTCCTTGGGTTCCACCATAGCTGTCTCATGACCCATGATGCGGTTTTATAATCCTATTTATTTGTTTTTCACGCCTTAAAATAACATCATAATAAGGATTGACTCTTTTTTTTTTCAAACCTGATTAAAGGATATTTGCCAAAGGTTTAGCCAGAATTGTGAGATTTTATGATTGTTGAATACTTTTCTACTTACAAATTCAACTTCGTCATTATTAAAAGTTCATAATATTAATGTAAAATATGCTATTAGGGCTCCAGAATGTATTTTCTTCAGGTGTAATGGCTCCTTTGGTCTACAAAGTTTGGGTATCTCTGAATTATGGAGAAGGTAGAGAGAGACGGTATTGGGGTGCTAAAACGAGACTTGTGAGCTTGGAAATAAACTAGTGCATGGACAATTTTGGCCGGTCATGGAAATTAGTAAAACTGGTAGGCAGTGTTGCCAATACAACAAAAATATTGTATTAATTTCTTTGGAAAATTGATATAAATGTAAATACATTAAATTTCTATAACATTTTTAAGGAAATTGGCTCCTTTCATTTGACGTAGAAATTAAGAGCCATGGGAACAAACTGTTATCTTCAAGAAATTTTATTGTTTTGAAATTTCTTTTCGAAAACAGTCTGTTCAATAATATAAGAATGTTGTATAAGTTATACTTTTAATATATTCACCTCTTATATAATTTTAACAGTGATCAAATATCGATAAAATTGACATTTTTCAATAGAAAACTGCCAGCTTTATAACAAAAAATAATAAAATATAACAATTAATAAACATCGATACATTATCTTAGAAGGGTTGTCGAAAATATCAACATAAAAATTTCACTCGTTCTTGAGAAAACTGATATTTCCAAACGTATGATTTTTCTGCAAGACCTGTCTGGTAGCTAGCACCATCTAAGGCTTCCGTAATTCACTGTTCTTGTTGGCGCGGAAGGATACTTTGGTCAGTTGTAAAGCCACGCCAGGTTTTTCACCCTCACACTCACCATCCCATAAAATTGATTTTAGACTTGCACTCGACAGGGCCAAGGGCCTTAAATCATTACCTAATTGTAACACTCCCCTTCCCCCCCCAACCACCTAGGCAGGCTAGAACCACTCTTTTATAGGTGTGATAATATATATCAAAAAATACATTTGCATATCACATAACTTGACGTATGAACACATAAAAATAGGTCCAGTCAATTTTCTAGCTGTTGCATAAGATTTATCCTATGAAAATTGGACTGTATTAACTTTTATGGCTGTCCGACTATGAAATCTGGACGGTTTCCCCAGAGGGGTGTTCATTTAGTTTCCATAGTTATATCATTGTTGGTCCTTAACCAAAATGGTGGGTCGACAGAGCCATGTTTTAGCATATATATGGGCCATTCCCATGTACAAATACAACAAATAATAAAGATACCACGAAGTCAACTTCATAGAGGTTCTAGGGTTGAATATATAGCCTAGAGGCGACCATAAGGCCATAATCTTGCAACGGCCTGTGACGGTCGTTACGTTTTACTACTTGATGCTGTAACGAGCGACGTGTAACCGAAACTTAACCATCGTCAGTATTTAAATACCTGGGGAATTTGAAATGTTTCAAAAGATATAAATGCCGGATACAGTTACTATAATTATTATATTGGTAGCATAAGTTTTATGTTCCAGTGGGAGTTTTTAAAATCATTTGCGGCGTGAATAAATAAATAAAACCCATAGTATCTGGCGTCTAGTTCAAACATCCTCTGTCTGAATTGTTACTGTGGCCATGTGGTCAAACGTGCTACCCTCGCAATAGAATAGACTGCTGGAGACGGGGAGATCAGAGTTCAAACCCAGTCGGGTGCTCTGGAGGTGGTTTTCCTAGATATGTTTACACTATCCCTCTACGAAAATGAGGGTGAACATCCTCTTAATCAAACCTTCCTAATCCTTCCGTTAGTGTAATTAGTGCATAAACATATAAACCAAGTGGGTAGTATGAAGTGGTGGTAAAATTACTTGTCTGGGAAAGTTCTGACATTCGTTTCAACGTTAGAACCACTTGCCATAGGTGAAACTCTGTAGGAAAAAAAATACATTGTATTTAAAAAAACATGGGGGGATTTACACCCATGTGCTTTTTTTATTTCTTTTAAATTAATTCCCATACATATGAGTATTTTCTTAACAATGTGTCTTAATATCCTTTCGTGCTACTACGCTAATGGTTTTAGGGATTAATAAAGTTATATTTAGAGTAAGTCTACCTGAATGTTCATGAAGATAGAGTGGAAAATCATTTTGTAAAAACCACCCTTAGTTCATCCGACTGAGATACGAACCTCGATCTCCCTGTAATCGACAGTTTAGTCTACTGCTGGAGTAGCACCTTAAGCCATGCGTTAACAGAAATGGGTCATATGGGTGTTGTTTCCTTGCTTAATTATGTTTTTAACTCAGTACAAGTTGAATATTAACGTAAGAGATACCAATTATTAGAACGACTATGATAAAAACAAGTATCTACCATGGAAACTGGTGCGTAAATTGATAATAAAGCAAGCCATAGCTTTCATCTATTTTATATACATACACATGTTCATAATAGCTAAAAAATTAATTTATATAGTTAAATTCAATAGTGACTTCACTGTGCTTAATGCAAAAGTATTACATGCCACAATCGACATGAAACAGACTGCTTTACTTCCCTTCCGAAGGAAGTTGTGCTACGGATTTTCATTGCTCCAGAAAAATCCTTCGACCTCAGCTGGGTTTGAGCCTAAGAACATCGGATCCTGAGGAGAGCACTTTACTCCACGACCACCGAGGACCTGATAAGGTTAATTAAACCCCTCTTTCCTTGACCTTACCTGGGAAAGGCAAAACAAAACAAATGTCAAAATACAATGTAAGATAAAAGAACAAAGAAAAATCACAATGGAGTTAGAAAATGTAATGACAAACTCTCGTATAATGTTGAGAGCATTTTGAAGTTATGTAGTGTTCTATTTTATTTGATGCAGAAAATAAACGAATGATCCCCCCCAACCATCTCAACTACTGTAATGCTTTCAGTAGTAATAACTATCCTACCCACTTTGACAACTCATTATATTCATTGTGTATTAACACTTGAATGGTAAAAGGAATCAATGTATCAAACCCAATTATAAATTCATGAGCTAGTACCTATAATATCTATAATCTGATACTATTTAAATATTGTACTTGCACAAATTTATATTTTTACTTGCTTTATGCTATTTAATTTCAGAACTTTAATATTTAACAATCTTAATGAAGGTTTTTAGAAATGTTATTATACCGGTTTTATTTGACTTAATTTATTTATATATTAGTTTCTCATTGAATAAATTGTCTTCATGGTATGTTTCATATTTATACTGTTTAGTTGACCAAAGAAGTCACCAATTTATTTACTTAGCTGTTCCACCCAATTACGTTCCTTATATTATAAATGTGAGAGTGCTGATACATGCAAATGATTCTGTATTAATGGTTGAGAATAAAGTTACTTGCATTATGAATTAAATAATTTGGATGGGGTGACAGAAAGAATGGATCTTCATATAAATGTTTCCAAAACTAAGGTGATAGTTTTTGATGAGGATGGAACAGAAAATGATCGTGAGCTTAGTATAGAGGAAAACTGTTAGAACAAGAAATAGATTTTGTATATCTGGTTAAAATGTTTTGTAAAAATGGAATGATGGGTGGTGAAATCTACGGACGGGTGAATGCATATAGGAGAGTAGTTGGATGTATGTGGACTATTGCAAATAATGAAGTAGTATCCTAAGAGACAAATATGGCGGTATATAAAAGTGTTTTAATGCCAACATAGTTGTATGGATTTGAATCACGGGTTTGTTAGGAGAAACACAAGAGCAAGGTGAATGCAGGTTGAAATGAGATATCTAAGAGATGTATGTGGGGGGAAAAAACTTGAAAATAGAAAGTTTAGAATGAATGGTTGCTGGAGGAGTGTGGTTTGAAAGAGAATCCAATAGATCATTGTGAAAGCAGCGTCTGACGTTGGTTTGGGCATGTCGAAAGGATGAGAGAGGATCGATTGTCAAATAAAATAAATGAAGGTAGTGTGTGTGATTCAAAAGGAAGGGGGAAAGTACATGTAAGACTTGGTTAAATGTTTTAAACGAATGTGTGAAAAATAGAAACTTTAAGAGTTTTAAGAATATAAGCTCATGTATGACTCGGTGTATGAACGGTGTTGAAGCGAAGGATTGTTGTAGGGAAGGATTGAAAATGTTAGTGAAGAAGAATTAAGTACGAAATTGTTTTCTGAGCTATATGAACAGTTCCTTGCCTAGCTCTGAAGGAACGGCATGATTAGGTATCAATATACGCATGTATGTATAGTTGGTAGCTTCAATTATTCACCTGTAATTAACAGCATAAGAATGAAATCAATAGCTGAGTGAGTTATTGTCAAATATTTTGCAATAGATACTTCTATTGTTAATTCATGATCACTGCCATTGTTATTTAGATACAAGATGTTATAATTAATATTGTTGTCTACCTTTAAAGTCACGACAGATGAAGGTAGAATTTCCCATGTTAGTGAATTTACGTTTTGTTCAGCGACTGTTAAATATATTATCTTAAAACAAAAACCATGAATTCTTAAATCATTCTAAAACTAGTTCTAAAACATCATAAAATTACTATTTTTAACTTGAAGTAATTTTTTTTTTTAAACGTATTTTGTGTATATCATAATTATGTGTCTTAAATTATTTGTACTAATCCCAAAAATTGCCTTTATGAGTCTTCCTGCCAGAAGGTAGATAAAAAAAAATTCCCCGTTATATTTAAATCTAGATTAGAAAACAAAAAAGAGTAATTTTTTAAAAAAAGTTAATGTTTTCAAGTTGCAAGTAGTATAAAGACTGTATAAACTCGTCAAAGGAAGAGAGAAAGTGTTATCAGTTGATAAACACTAGCTCTCACAGGGTTAACTTCTCATTTTGTTTCGCTCTTCTTTTTATTTCGTACATTAGTGTCTTAAGTGTGATAGTGCTTAGACTACTTAGGTGCGTCAAGTTAAGATGCAACCCGCTTCACCAGAATAGTTTCTAGATCTCCAAGAAGGGAATATCGCTAAGTGTGAAAACTATTTTCTTCACAATGAGCCCCACATCCTTTCTTTGTAAAAACCAATTAAAAATGAATAGGACCATAAAGTGAAATATTTGTTTAGTGTTACTATTACACTAATGTATCTTCAACTCAAATACAATTGAAGGCTACAAAGGGAATGGGAGAAATTCACATTTTTCAAAGCCTACAAGAGCATTAAACATTTTTTTTTAATTAATTTAAATATGACAGTATCCTTTTTTAGTATAAATCTTAAGTGCACAAGAAAGGTCCTATGATTGTCTAACAGATGGCAGCACTAACTCATGAATTTAAAATTGGGTTTGACACATACCATTGAAGTGTTAATACACAATGAATATAATGAGTTGTCAAAGTGGTTAGGGTAGTTATTACTACTGAAAGCATTACAGTAGTTGAGATGGTTGTGGGGATCATTCGTTTATTTTCTGCCTCAAATAAATTAGAACACTGCATAACTTCAAAATGATCTCAACATTATACGAGAGTTTGTCATTACATTTTCTAACTCCATTGTGATTTTTCTTTGTTCTTTTATCTTAGATTGTATTTTGACATTTGTTTTGTTTTGCTTTTCCCAGGTAAGGTCAAGGAAAGACGGGTTTAATTAACCTTATCAGGTCCTCGGTGGTCGTGGAGTAAAGTTATCTCCTCAGGATCCGATGTTCTCAGGCTCAAACCCAGCTGAGGTCAAAGGATTTTTCTGGAGCAATGAAAATCCGTAGCACAACTTCCTTCGGAAGGGAAGTAAGGCAGTCGGTTTCATGTCGATTGTGGCATGTAAAAAAAGCCTATGGAAGGTATGTGAAAATATCTTTACCAGAAAAATTGGTAGCTAGTTTCGTTCACTCTCGCTCATAGAAATTCAGTGTGGTAGGCAACGGGGAACCTACCCCACTTCTTGAACTCCTTTATTACATGTTACGTCTACCAGATGGTGCAGGTAGCACTAACCAGACGAAGGGATTAGTGAATGTCCAAATCCAGATGGATATGAATCCCAACAAACGACCCCCCTATGTGGCGTAGTTAGTTAACGCGCTAGTTTCGTGTTGAGATCGACTGCCGAGATATTGAGGTTCGAATCTCGGTCGGGTGAACTGGGGGTGGTTTTCCCTAAATTGTTTTCCCCTTTCTCTCCACGCAAATGTGGGTTCATTTCCTCTAGATTCAACCTTCCCTATTCCTAATCCACTAGCGTAATTAGTACTTAAGTAACGGGTAGTAAGGTGTAGTGCTAAATAATAAAAAACACAAAAGTTGTTGACTTTATAAAGATAATTAAATTACAATCATTATCTAGTTTTTAACTATCTATTAATACACTTCAGGCTATAGAAATGTGTACTAACCACGCTAATTAGTTCGGAATAAGGAAGGTTGAATTTAGAGGAAGTTAACTTTCATTTACAAACCACACTTAGTACACCCAAACAGGATTAGAGCTTAATCTCCTTGTCATAAGTAGTCCAGTCTATTAAACCATTTGACCACCGAAACGGGCTACTACCAGTCTTAGTATGTTTTTTGTTTGTAAATTTGAAACGGTTTAGTCAAATTTAAAAAATTCTAAAACATAGAATAGCAAATTAGCTAGTAACTATAGAATTTGGTAAATGTAAGCTTTGGAAAATAAACCTGTTATTCACATATGCAAACATATACTCTCTTTGTATTCGCGGTACTTGACTGTATACCAAACATTTTCTTTTTCTTTTTTTGTTACAATTTGTTGAAAACTACCTGTTGTAAATAAGTTGCAGCGAGGAATATTAAACATTGACTCCTCTATTTGAAATGTTTCTTGTGTAACCTTGTTACAACAAAATATGGGATGATTGTAACACTCACCTATGCTGTCCCTGTTAACTCGCTTGGAATGGACTTTAAATCACGAGACACACTACACAACATGCACTACATTCAACTGAGCTGGTGTTCGAGACTCACCACTGGTGGTGTGAAGAGGTCTCCCCCTTCCCCCTTCATCGGACAAGAAAACAAGTGAACATCGCCAAGCGCCCCTAATGAGCAGATTTTGGAACCTTCGATATACTATGTTGTGCGTGTGTCCTATGCTCCAGGACTCTCTGGCTGGTTCTAGATCCCCCCCCCCTATCCCTCCACTCTGAGAGCACATGATAACTTCAGGGTATAAAATTGTTGAGGTGCAATGAGTTGGCACGCATTATACTCAGGGCTTTTAGGAGGTAAGGGTCTTACTTCATAAGTGGGCTCGTCGTGTCTTATCAAAATTCTCTTTGGCTTCAAATCTTTCTTGTATTCAAAATTCAATGTTTTGGACTTCTTATAAATTATATATATATATATATATATATACTTTAGTTATTTAACGAGTAGTCATGACTGAGGGGTATTGGCACTCGTCCTTACGACTATGGTAATTATAGGGAGAACCCATCTGGTTCTCTTGTTAATGTTTCAAATTTCCGCTTCGCGGATAGTTTCCCACTCCGGTGCATTTTGTCTTGGAGGTAGCAAATAATAGATAGCTATGATTATGTTTCTTCTGCATAAACAAAAAGGTGGTTAAATGTGGGGCCGCGAACTATCTAAGAGAAACACGGCTGTGTTTTGTAATGTTTATTATTTGTATACTTAGGGTTGTTAGTGAGTCGGGACAGTTCCCGTTATGTTTAAAATGTTTATATACTAAGGATTGTTAGTGAGTTTAGATAGCTTATTGTTACGTTTAATATATATATGTTTATGGTTGTTAGGGAGATTTGGGATAGTTTATTGTTATGTTCAACAAATATAAGTTTATGGGTTCTTAATAGTGGGGCCGCGGGCCACCTAGCTCACAAATCTCCGAACGGGGTCCAACTTATTGCTTAAAGCGTGGAGTTACTATTGTTGGCTCGAAAACTTGGTATTCATTTTGGTGCTACTGATATGCCTATCGGCTGCTTTAGTTAACAATGGGGTCTTGGCTCCCTTTGGGCTATGCTAGAGCTTGGGTCGAGTCTGAGCTATTATTTGAGAATTGTAGCGTTCAATGTATGTAAGGAGACCAATGTATCAGCAATTTTGGGGCCACCCGTTGGCGGTGCCAATTCTAGGGTCTTAAGATAAGACAGCAAATATTTTGCTATTGTTGTATCGCCCTTCTGGCCGTGGCATGTGTTTATGTGTTACTTTGCTGGTCTGGCGTATGTTGCCGCTTGGTGCTTGTAAACTCTAATGTGCCGCTCCTCCATCGAGCTGTATTATGTTTGAATGAATAAAACTTATAACTCTCTTGTTTCCACCTCTGTCCATTATTTGATTGGGATGATGAGGGAGGCTGGTTGCACTTGTCATGAGATAAAAATATTTGACGCATTCGTTAAAGTAAGTAAATGATACGATACTATCAAACATACGTTCTAATACATTTTTTGCATATTTTGGAATACATTTTCCAAAATCGGTCATCACTAATCCACCCTTAAAAATAATTTCATCAAATAAATATAGAATCTCATTACTTATATGAAGAACTACTTTATTAAAAATGTTAGACAAAATTGTTTAAAAAATGTTTAGTTGTAACTTCCAAAATCATTCACGAGTAAGATTTAATCAAATGTATGTTTTTTTAAACATATATAAATGATCATTTATCATGAAAATCACTCCATATATATCGACTTTGAACATTATAAATTGAAATATTTCCAAATAATTATGAACATTGAATAATAATTTTTCAATAAAAGAAATATTTAAAAGCTTATATTGAAATTCATATTTTCTTTCAAGGTCCGACCGTTTTGTTTCTAAAATTTGAAAAAATGTATCAAACCTTTTGTCTGTAACACGGGATATATTGAGGGAAAGCCAAAACCATAAAACGACATTTTTATATCAGAGGAACATTAAATATGAATATATCTATATTATACATAGTATAAAAATATATCGAGGTGAAATTGTTTACTGTTTAAATTATATATGAGTCGAATACTATATTTTACAAATCTGAATTTTAATTTACTTTCAAATCACAATAAACAAATTTTAATTCTCTAATCTATAGAACTTTAAAATTTAAGGAAAAAATAGATTTTTAAAATTTAATTAAAAATCTTTGTTTGAGTGTTGGTACCAATGAAAAAATTATATATTGTTTGTCATGTCGCTTACACAATTAATAGACAGTTTTATGTAAACTAATTAGAAATAAAATGTCCTTTTTTGTGATTTTGTAATTCTTACAACTAAACAAAGCTATTTAATATAGTTTACAAGTTTTCTTGAAATTGTGATTTGAATTAAAGTATTCATAGCTATATTCTAGATACTTCTATTATTATTATTATTATTATTATTATTATTATTATTAGCACCACGTCTTACTACCCATTCGGGTTATACGCACTTACGCTAATGTGTAATGGTAGGGTGATTTTGAGATAAAATGGAGGACCTACTTATTTAACGTGGAATCCGAACCACGGTGGAGGCCTGGCATTCCCAACATTCACAAGATGTCTTGTCAGAGGTGAAGGAAGGGTTTGGTAATCAAATAAATCTGTGCCGGAACCGATAATTGAACCCCGGCCGCCAGCACAGAAGTCTGACACCTTACCCCTAGACCGCCAGGTCACCGATACTTCTATTGACATGTTTACGAATCTCAAATCTCTCGAATAGCTTATGACTCTAGGGAATTCAAACGTTTCATCCCTTATAGAAAAACTTTCCCTAAATCATATTACTTATATTTTTGGTTAAGTCTAAGAAATGGCCGTTGCTTTAACTATAACATTAAAGTCAATAATAATAATAATAATTATTATTATTATTATATCGGTGGTTTTTTAGCACCGTGTTTTACTAACCGTTCAGGTCACACGCTTATATACTATATACATTATTAGTTATAGGGTTGATAAAGGTAGAATTTTTAGGAAATGTACCAACATTTGCGCAGAGGGAGAGTGAAAGACAATTATATAACACACACACACACACACCCTCAGTACACCCGACTGCGAGAGGGACTCATTACACAATGCGTCCACCGGAGCAATTATTTGTAACAGTGTTTTAAATTTAATTTATTCAAAGGTCCAGATTCATGAAAATTGAGGCGTGTTGTGGGCACGGCTTATAAAAATATGATTGTTCAAGTATATCACACATATATATTATTTTTGTTGCAGCGTGGCCTATGCATATTTTAATCACGATTATGGATATGCTGTAATGAGTTAGATTGGATGGAGCTAGATCAAGATATTAATCGAGTGTAGGAGGTAAAATGAATAGCTCAAGATAGTAATAGGTGGCATACTTTTGTAAGTGGGATTTTAAACTTAAGAGTTTCTTATGCCATAGAGTAATAAAGTAATGTATATTAAAAATATTCAAAAACACAATTTTTCTCAACCATTATTGTAGTTTTGCGATATAATCGCAGAGGTATTTAATAAATAAATTAGAAAAATCTCTATCACGTATTTAAAGTGTTTAAAATATAATACAGTTTGACACAATTCTAAATCATTTTGGTTATTTAAAATTATGTACTCATAAAATAAAACATTATTTTTGTATTTATATGAATGCCGTTTGGATATACATGTTGAAGTATTATAGATATGCATGTGCCTGTCAAATAGTTGTCTCCTGGTTTGGATGTAGCCCACGGGTCATGAGTTTGTTAGCTCCGCTCTATACGAAAGTAAAAATAATTAGCACCAGCTGCGTCCATTTATCCCTCTCTGTGTTGATACTAACAATTACCGAAATGGATTTAGTGCGTGAAACATGAACCCCATAGAATAGAGGTGGGTATTGAGTATTGGGTAAACCAGTGAAGTCCGTCACTATTCAAATAGATGTACTCTCATGATACTATATCATTTGTCAGATATTCATTGTGGATGCAAAACAGGATGTGGAAATAAATTTGTATGTAGAGAAAAATAAGTATTTGACAATTTAGAATGTACTTTCTTCAAACTATAGTAGATTTTGTTACCTACTTACACACATAAATACATACATACATATAAACAAACATAAATAAATACACATGAATACATACATGCATACATACAGACATAAATACATACATGCATACACACATACATAAATACATACATACATACCTAAATACATACACACATACATGCATACACACACATAAATACATGCATGCAGACATGCAGACACACATACATGAATACATACATAAATACATACATACATATAAACAAACATAAATAAATACACATAAATACATACATGCATACATACAGACATAAATACATACATGCATACACACATACATAAATACATACATACATACATACCTAAATACATACACACATACATGCATACACACACATAAATACATGCATGCAGACATGCAGACACACATACATGAATACATACATAAATACATACATACATATAAACAAACATAAATAAATACACATAAATACATACATGCATACATACAGACATAAATACATACATGCATACACACATACATAAATACATACATACATAC